>OZ023262.1:140182276-140414776 GCA_964006375.1 Tillus elongatus
AGTGGAATAGAATTTTTTACATATATAGAGCATTCAAAGGTCTTCCTATATATTAATTTTGAGGCGTTTCTCTTAACACATATTTAAGTTATCTTAAATTAAAGAAATTTAAAAGATATAACCCACTCCTAAAAGTTTATTAAGGCGTTTTGTAATGTGCGTGGGAGAGGTTGCCTAATACATTGAAACAGCCAGATTGTCAGTTTAAACATTTTATTACACAAAGTTGGGAACTTTCCCTCGTTAGGAAAATTAACTGTAATTATATTTCTAGAATTGATTTGTTATTCAAAAAGCTATATGGTAAAATCGGCAGCTAAAGAGTTTAAGCGTGATTTTAAGTTGTGATCCAAACAATAACTAATTAAAAACCTTATAAGTTGAATAAAACTTAATTATAAGTTTTTTTGTGAATATACTCTAGAGAGATTTATCTATAGATTTGGCATTCTGAAATGACCAACGACACGATTCTTGGTCACGTGGTCAGAAATTAAATTGCTATTGGTTTACTAAGTGAGGGTTGGAACCTGTGATGAGCACTGATAAGTACAATTGGAGAACCCAAATCATCACAACACATTTTAAAAGACCTGACGATCATCATCCTCTGATGACGCTAACTTGGTTAGTGAAACGATCGTCAGGTCTTTTAAAATGTGTTGTGGTGATTTGTGTTCTCCAAGTGTACTTATGCTATTGGTTTGTTCTGTTATTTGCATTTTATAGCAAAATGACGCGGTTCAAGTAGCGTCATATGTCATATCAATTTATTTTTATTTTAGGTTAATGAGAGAATATGTTGTTTTTCGATTAATAATTTCAGTTTATATAACACGGCTATCGTATAGCCAGTCTTAAAACACTAAGTGAGTGGTGAACGTGTCGCCACCTAGTTCGGAACCAAGTACTATGTTGTCACGCTATACGATAGCCGTGTTATTTTTGGTGCATTTTTGCTACAATTAGTATGCCGTACTGAAGAGCTCTAATGAGAGCGAAACCGGTCTACGGTTCTAATTGTTGCGAGAATGCATCTAGTCTTACATACTTTGTCCCTATATTGGGGTAGAAATGGGCCAGGGCTAACAATTTTTTAAATTGTTAGTTAGTTGTATACCGTCTCTATTTTTAACACTCTGTGTTATTTCGAGCGGGCGTGACAACATAGTACTTGGTTCCGAACTAGGTGGCGACACGTTCACCACTCACTTAGTGTTTTAAGACTGGCTATACGATAGCCGTGTTATTTTTGGTGCATTTTTGCTACAATTAGTATGCCGTACTGAAGAGCTCTAATGAGAGCGAAACCGGTCTACGGTTCTAATTGTTGCGAGAATGCATCTAGTCTTACATACTTTGTCCCTATATTGGGGTAGAAATGGGCCAGGGCTAACAATTTTTTAAATTGTTAGTTAGTTGTATACCGTCTCTATTTTTAACACTCTGTGTTATTTGGAGCGGGCGTGACAACATAGTACTTGGTTCCGAACTAGGTGGCGACACGTTCACCACTCACTTAGTGTTCTATTAAAGAGATTTACACTATCTATAGATATAGCAAAATTTAATTCTTGAGTTTCATAGAAAATTTAGTTTTGAGCATTTGTCCCTAAGGAGTTAGACCGCAAGATTTTTTTGATAATAGAGAGATCGATGGTAACACCTTTGAAAGAATTTTTCAAATATGCGTGTACTAGGACCTCGAAAATCGATCTTCAAGGTCTGTGTAAGTTTAACCTATTAACTTTACTAATATGCCGTATAATAAGGGTGTACAATTCTTATGAAAATTCGCTACTATAACGCACTTGCTGCGTCCTGATTTTTTTTCGCTTATATACTTCCACTGGTTCAAATTTCCATGAAGAGTAAATGAAAAACTGTCACATTTTCTTTTCTTCAATTCTACTTACAGATTAGGTAATGCGTGAAGATAGGAACCTGTGATGAGCACTGATAAGTACAATGTGGATAACCCAATTCATTACAATACAGCTTTTAAACCTGACGATCGTTTCGCTAACAAAGTTAGCATCATCAGGGGGATGAATGAACTAAGCGAATTAAAATTAGAACTACTATTTATATGTTAGTTGCCAACCAGTTGCGAAAAGCGTCCTCTACGCAGGTATACAGACAGACCTTCACTGTTGAGTCTTAAATCCCTGTAATTAAAATCGTACTTACAGATTAGGTATATAATTTCAATTTTAGTGAATTTTTATGTAAAAAAAGTCGCGCGCGCGCGCGTGTGTGTGTGTGAGAGAGAGAGAGAATAGTGGGTTGGCCTCGGAAAGCAAGTTTTATTAGCCACAGACTTTTATAATATAATTTATTACCTGCTTTCAATTTAAAAAAATATTTGCTATTAAAAATGTTTTTATGAAAATTCAGTACCACAACGCACTTGCTGCGTCCAGACTTTTTTACTTATATTTTAAACTTTCTCTAATTATCCAACTGGCCTCTTATTTTTTGAAAAAACATGTATAAAAATCGCTACCATAGCACAGCTGCTGACTTATTAGGAAGGTGGTTCAACTTTTTTAGTGACTATTTTAACTCTGGAACTTTCATTTGATCTCTAAGCCGAAGAAAATTTAAAACATCCTTTAGTTATTTTAGGTGAATATAGAGGTTGCTAGAAAGGAATAAATTAGGGTTTCAGTTTGCACAGGGTCAGGGCTGAAGATGATGAGAGCGCTGGGTTTGATGATGGTAATGTACCGACATAATTGGGGTTAGCTTTTGGATCTTTGATGTTGCAGGAAGTTATGAAAGTAGTATTATTCTATGAATCCTTAAAGCAGACTTCAGATATTTTTCTTTCATAGGGTTTTTAACTATTATTGTAAATTGTTTTTTATCTAAAAATGTACATAAGAATTTTTGTTTAAAAGAATACTCCTAACTAAAATTTGTTCAATTTTTATGTTTTTATATAATATACAAAGTAGTCCAAAAGTAATGGTAAATAGAGCAGCAGTAGATTTTTAACATTACAATACTACAGTTTAACTAAACTTGCCCCGCTCCAAAATAAAAAACTAACGGGACGCAGCAAGTGCGTTATGGTAGTGAATTTTTATTAAATGCTTCAAATTTCAATAACTCAATTTTATAGAAAGTTTAAATTTGGTGTGTACTAAGGTCTTTTCTAAGGCAAGATATAGACCAAATTTCAATAAAATAACTTTGCAATTTTCGGAGAAAAAATTTTTTTTCGAAAGAAATTTTAAAATTTGAATAACTCAATTTTCTATACACTTAGAAAGTTGAATTTTGGTACGCAGTAAGGTCTATCCTAAGGAAATATATCCCTTAAATTTCATTAGAACAGCTTTGTAATTTCTGGAGATTTTTTTTTGTTGAAAGAAAACTCAAAATTTTCCCGGAAAACCCCGTCCGATTTTCCTGTCTAACGAACTCATCCAAGCCATTAATAAAAGAAAGGCACTTGCCCAGTTACATCGAAATCGGTTAATTATTTTTTGATTTATCAGACGGATACATATAAATATATATATATATATATATATATATATATATATATATATATATATATATATATATATATATATATATATATATATATATATATATATATAAACATTTAAAAATTCAAACTGACCCCGGATATGGGTTCTAGGGGTCCTATTTCGCGCTCATTTGAAAAATTTTTGCAAAGTCTCACCATCGATACCTCTCTATTAGTGAATATTTTTAATAAAAATTCACTAAAATTAAAGTATATACAAATTGAATTTATATTCTCCTTGATACCTAGAAAAGTATTTGCCGCATTGTTTTGAAAACCGGTATAGTTCAGTTTGTCAGAGCGATAAGAAATATTTCATTCCGAAATTGGCAATAGCGTTACATGTAGTAGATTGTATATTGTTTAATGAGTCGTATAGGCCTTTGGTCTCTCAATGTTGTGACCCTAATGGGCACTTTGTGCATGATTCTATTTTCCAGTAGTTGCCCAAAGTGTTCAGAGTTTTAATATATTAGTCTACTATATTTTTGGGAGCTATTTTACATATTTCTCGGGGTATTAGAGTGACCCCTCCAAGGTATTTGAGCTTTTTGCAAAACTGGGCCATGCAGTGGCATAGTAAGTATTCTGTTGTGTCTGCTTCTTCAGTGCAGTATCTGAAGTTATCACTGTCCGCCTTACCCATCTTCATAGGGTGATATCTTCCTGGGGAGTGTCCTGTGAAAAGTTCTGTGATTATTTTCATGTCGTTCCGGTTCAATTTAAGAAACAGTTCAGACTTATCTGTTATGATATGAAGAGGAACCGTTTTGCCTGCCTTAAGCCTGGTGTTTTCCTCCAGTACAACATCATTTGGTCCGTTTCCCAAATACTAAGTTTACTTTTTACATAGCTTTTTGTTAGTCCATAGTAGGGCTCTGGACCATAGAATGACGTTGTTGCTTCCCTTTTTGTAAGGATATCTGCTTCCTCATTTTATTCAATGCGTTGATGCCCCGGTACCCACATCAAAGTTACTTTGTTGTTCGTAGCCAGCTGCTTCAACGATTTTTTGCAGTCCCAGGTTAGTGCAGGCTCGGTTTTGAAACATATCAGATTATCTAGTACTGCCTGGCAGTTTGAGAGGATGTAGATCTCACTATTTCTGAGTCTTCTTTGTATGGACTCCTGCGCACACATATTTATAGCAAGCATTTCTTTCTGGAAGATTGTGTAAGTTTTTCCTCGGGACTTAGCGAGTCTAAAGTTAGGTCCTCTTATTCCCAGTCCTGCTTTCTCCATTTACTTAGACCCATCTATATACCATGGAGATGAGTTGTTTGTCAGCGTTTTACTGCCTCTGTCCAATGCTTGGCGGTCATTTATCATGTCAAATAGAACTATGAAGTTCACTTTAGCTGGCATTTGAGCTAATGGTTAGGCAAGCGGCTCCAATGGAATCATTTTCAGGATCCTCAAGTAGCCAACCAAGTATCCTGGTTTAAATTTGTTTGCTTAAAATAGTATTGAGGCACTTAGTGCTGTTTCCCTCTTCACGCATATCTGCAGTGGAGTAATATTTAGCATTGCCTCTATTGAAGCTGTGGGGCATGAAGCCATAGCTCCCATTATTCCAAGACAGATCAGCCCCTGAAATTTTTTCAATTTGCTTTGTGTTGAGGTTTGTTCCTTTTTTGGCCATCATACTATAGATTCATATGTGACCATCGGTTTAACCATAGTTTGGTGTATCCAATATATCATCTTGGAATTCAGCCCCCATGTCCTTCCGACGAGTCTACATCCAGATTTGCTACTTGCAGTACCTTTCTAATCTCAAAAATACTCACACTCTTTGTAAGCATCGCTAGGATGGCCTGTTAAAATATTTTATAAGGTTATAGACAGCAAACATTAAAAATATAGAAAAGATTAAAAAAAATTAAATTCCAGTACAAATACAAAGGTATCTAGCTCATTTAATCTTGCAACACGCTTTACCATTTAACGCGCAAGAAAAGTGACGTTTCTTCAGAGAAGCTGGAATTTATAAATTAGTTGGTAAACACTGTCACGCAGTCCACATCATTTGAACGTATAAAAGCTTTTACACTAGATACAAAAAATATATTTCTGCACTCAGACTAACCACTCTGACAATTGTATATTTGCAAAACATATTGTCGATTATCAACATCGCACCCTAGTAAATAATAGCACAGAGCCACTGAATTTTTGTAATGGTGAGCGCAAACTTGACTTTTTTGAAGCAGTAAGATCAAGCACATATATGGCAATTGCCTCGTTTTAAAATCATCAAGCTGATTTAACGGATTCCTCTTTTTGGAAGCTCTCTTTTTAAATTAAATGTATTAAAGAGAATACGTCTAAATGTGTTAAATACAGTTATAATATTACAATAACTTGATGTATGGCGTTATATTTGTAAGATGGAACCTGCTTCTATTGCTGTTATTGTTAATTGGTTATTTAATATAACGAGGATTATTGATATAAGTGACCATATTATATATATATATATATATATATATATATATATATATATATATATATATATATATATATTTATATATATATAAATATATATATATATATATATATATATATATATATATATATATATATATATATATATATATATATATATATATATATATATATGTGTGTGTGTGTGTGTGTGTGTGTATAATATATGTATATAAAGTCTGAGAGTGACCTCAGATATGGGTTCCACGGGGCTAATTCGTGCTCATTTTAAGAACTTTTTTAAAAATTCAAAACTCGCGATCTCCTCCTTAGTGAATTTTTAAAAGAAAATTTCCTAAAAAAAAGTTAAACTATATTTTTATGTTGCATTTACAGACCAATCTCACCAGCAGATCTAAAATACGTATTTTGTTTGGCGATACGAGCGAAAAAATTTGTGGGGAACCTCACAACCCAATTTGACTAGCTCTCGTATCAAACGTTGCAGAAAAAATATATGATTTAGGCCAATGATTGAGGAGTCGTCACAGGTACATAACTGGAAATCAGCTAGACCAATTTCAAAAAGGTGATTTGGAAAGCAAACGTGGTTAAATTTCAGCCTTGTAATTAAAACTGAGATAGGCAACTTTAATAAGATTGAAAAGATTTTGATGAAAATAACATAATGCATTCGCTCTGTCGATGTTTTTTCATGTTGTCTTAGCAATGCTATGTCTTGCCGATTAAACATTTCTGGCATTTAGCCTCTCTCTCTCTCTCTCTTTCTCGCTCTACTTCTCTTGTAAACATTTAGTAGTTAACATATAAAAATGACAAGTCACCTTTTGTTTTCTCCCTATGTCTCAATTTTAAGGGTACTTCTTGGCTTAATTGTCCTCTCTTGTCGACTATTACTTTGTAGGAGTTCTTTATCAATGAAGTATTTGAACAGAAGCACATCATGAAGTATAAATATAACTTGAGTTTCTGTAGTTAGTGCAACAAAAGACTATAACAACCGTCCGTTACCACTGGTAATTAACTGGCTTTGTAGCAATGTTTGCCTTCTATATCTCCATTCATAAATATGAATGGCGGCTTTATAAATTAAAGCCGCAAATATTTGTAAAGTTTGATACATACACAGTGTATCTCTCATGTTTGTGAATAATAAACTAACCACTATAACCCATTTCACTCTAAAGTCAGGAATCTATTATTTGTGTATTTGTTTTATTAAAAGTAAGTCAAGTTTTTGCTTCCTGAGCAGCAGCCTTCCGAAAAGTGCGTATTTGACAATTTTTTTCATGTACTATTTACTATATTACTAAGTACTATATTTAAAAACAAATGACCCTGTCGCCAAGAGACATATGGCTAACGCCAGAGATGTGCTTTTAGAGAGCGCGCCACATACACACACACATTTTTCTTTAAATATCCTTTTACAGAAATTACATTGACTGAAAGAAAGAAATATTTCATTTCAGATACAGTTCAAGTGAAATACGAACCCTAAAAATAAAAGCCTGGACGCAGAAAGTGCGTTATGGTAATGAATTCTCATAGAAATGATCTGGCACAAAATATTTTATTATAACTCTTTTCTTGTAACATAGAAATCTAAATTTTGATGTATAGTTTACATTTTATATCGTAAACCTACCTATCAAATTTGGTTATCATAGCTTTTTTACTTTTTGAGATAAATATTTTTTTCGAATGAAAACTCAAATTTTTCCTAGAAAACCTTGTCAGATTTTCCCGACTAACGAACTTATCCAAGCCATTTACAAAAGGAAGGTACATGCCAAATTTTATAAAAATCGGCCCATTATTTTTTGAGTTATCGGTGTGATATATATATATATATATATATATATATATATATATATATATATATATATATATATATATATATATATATATATATATATATATATATATATATATATATATATATATATATATATATATATATATATATATATATATATATATATATATATATATATTTGAAACTGACTTCGGATATGGGTTCTAGGGGTCCTAGTTCCCGCTCATTTGCAAAAATAATTTCAAAATTCAAAAGTCAGGATCTCTCCATTACTGAATTTTTTCTACGAAAATTCACTAAAAACGATATTTATTAGTGAATTTCTTTTCATAAAAAGGTAGAATCTTTTCCAAGCAAAAGAAATAGTGACAGCCACTTTGGCGGCGTAGTTCAGATATATGCTTAATGCTAGGTTACGAAATCGTGAGCTGAAAACATAAGGTAATGCCAACATTAAACAAACAGAGGACGTCAAAGCAGCACTACGTGCAGCCTCTTCCCATTCCTTTATGAAACGAATTTCAAAACCGACTGGAACAGAAGGCCAAAATAACGGCGCGACCATAAGAAGGTGGTTTAAAGTGTTGCAATCAAACCTGAGACGGGAAAGCGACAAATGGACTGAGACAACTCGCAGAAGATATTAATATTGACGCCTTCCTCGTGTGTGTATGAGTTTGGTTGGGATGGATAATGTATGGCGACAGGAAGCCAAATAAGGTAATGATTGCGGTAAGGGCGAAATATAATACAATTGAGTTGTCGCAGTCAAGCGACAGCACGGCCAGGGCGGTTGGTATGGGAATTAAAAAAGCCAAGGTGGTGCTGACCAATGCATATGTTTGTCTGGGGAACATACGCAAGGTGTCGGCAACTCTCTAAAGAATAGGAGGCTGTTTGATTAGATTAAACCGATAAACGCGAACGGCGGCTGTAACTCCAAGTAGGAAGTGTTTGGTGGCGGCATCACTGACGGGAGAGGATTGCAGCTAAAGAACCTTGTTGGCATGGCTAACTTGGTGATCGAAAATGGCAGAGTCGCTACTTACTTTTCGGAGCATTAACGGGAGGAGCTGGATGGATTCATACTAAGTCGGGATGCAATGATAGAAACCCTTAACAAAAGGGGAACACCAAGGACTCAGCAACCACAGGCCCATAACATTCGGCAAAGCCCAGGACAAAGGACCGAAAAAGTGACCAAAACCAGCAGGCGAAAGGAAAAGGTCGGTGTGCATGGAACATGAATTTGGAGAGATGTACACAAGATGTAGACAGGACTGTCCTATGACTTGTAGAATGACAGAAGGCTGCTGAAGAGGAGGTACGATTTCAGAAAACGAGGCGCAATAACAGACGCGTTGGGTAGGGCTGTGAATTGAGTTAATGAGGTAGAAAAGGACGTGCCGCATCTCCTGTTGGTCCCTTTGGTAGTAATGTAGGACAGAAGCTTCACCATTGAAGAGGTTAAAAAAACACCTGCAAAGAATGCCCATAACAGTCGTATTTCGGACAAAACGCGTGGTCACTTACGATGGAGGACTGGTTCAAAGAAATCGTTTCCATAGACGCAGATAAGATGAACGCAAAAGTCGATATTTAGCCTTTGGTGGATGACCAGCTGATAACCATCACCGTCGATGCACAAAGTCGTGGCGCTTTTGTTATGAGCCTGAGAGGCATGTCAGAGATGGTAATCGGTTTCTAAATTTGAAAATCCGAACAGACGCAGGTCATCTATAGGGGTGCCAAAAAATGCAACAAAGCGCGCACTTAAACAACAGTGTGAGGCTAAATTGCCAGCCTTCTCAAAAACTCTTCAACATCATACTTGATTCGGTCACGCCTAGAATTAATAACAGGGAATAACATGGGAACCAAAACTAATATATGAAAAATTCCAAAGGTGACTTGAATATCGTTGCAACAGACGAAGTTTCTGCTTACCAAGAAAATTATATATTATAGTAGATTTTCCATATTTGCTTAAGTTCAAAAATGATAATCCGAAAAGTTTCAAATTTTAAGTACACTTGGAGAACCCAAATCACCACAGCACATTTTAAAACACCTGACGATCGTTTCACTAACCAAGTAAGCGTCATGAGATGACGATAAATATCTTACATTCACAGCTCTGCTTATATTCTTGCGCAGGTAGTCCATAACGGTAGAGGGTGGTCCAACAACACAAAAATTAATATATTTCGTTTGGTGGCAATCCCTGAGTAGGTATTGCGCCACTCTGGCCAGACAGTGACGTCACAGGTAGTGGGGGTAGGAGTGGGGGATAGACGACACAATTGTGTGGTGGAACGGTCGGGTCAGATAGACGACACTCGTCGTCTATCTGACCCGACCGTTCCACCACCATGACACTTAGCTGACCTGACTGGTCCACCACCTTGTCCTGGACCTAACCCGGTATTAACCTGGAAAGCTTAGAGGTCTAACCTGAGCACATGCACCACCGTTTCTTGTGACGTCACTCGCTTCCAGCATCGTTTTTATTTATAGCGTCAGCTGTGATTGACCTGGTTGGTTGATCAACTAACCTGGTCGCATCTATTTTTAAAATTGTTCAAAGTCCATGTCGGTTGTCTCATGGTTGTCGTAGATGTGTTTTAAATTGTGTTCTTCTTGTTTGGCTCAAAAACATTCAGCTTATGTTCCGCAAAAGAGTGACTGTTACCCATCTGCTAGACATGTGTTAGACATATGTCTGTCCTATTAGACAGCTGTGTTAGACAGCTGTATTAGACAGCTGTGTTAGACAGCTGTGTTAGACAGCTGTGTTAGACAGCTGTGTTAGACAGCTGTGTTAGACAGCTGTGTTAGACAGCTGTGTTAGACAGCTGTGTTAGACAGCTGTGTTAGTCAGCTGTGTTAGACAGCTGTTAGACAGCTGTATGACCGCTGTATGACAGCTGTATGACAGCTGTCTGTCATGTCATGTCAGACAGCTGTATGACAGCTGTCGTTGTTGTCTGTTGAATATTAAGACGTGAAGCGTCCACTAAGGTTCAGTCGTTAACCAACAGTGAAGGTGAAAACAATAAGTTGTGTTGTCTGTGTTGTTTGTCGAATATTAAGACGAGGAGCGTCCGCTAAGGTTCAGTCGGTAGCCAACAGTGAAGGTGAAAACAAGTAGTACCTGCTAAACTTTGTTCTTTAATAAACACGAGGCTAAACTTCGGTCCTTTAACCAACACAGTCAGTTGTGTAGCACGAAACAATGGCATTCCAAATACTTGAAGATACAGTGACCTCCAATAAGAAGTTTAAACTTGATAGACGAAGCGTATGCTTTAGACTACAAGATATACCTGACGATGTCAACGATCCAGAGAAGTGGGTCAAAGATCGTATTAAAGATATTGTGAGTCATATAGTCCATGATGTCGATCCCGAAGACAGAGTGGGGTTTACCTTTAGCTCGGAGGGGTTCGACAAGGGGGCTGCTCACTTGCCTTTCAGAAAAGCAAAGAATGTTGTTTTCGAAGACATTTGGTTCCTACTGAGTAAGATATACCAGAGTAAAGGACCTGGTTTTCGTTCTAATAGTTTTCGAATGACGATGACTCAAGTGAAAACCGCTAAGCCTTTAATACATGTCAATTAAATATCTTAACCCATCATTACCATCATATATTCAGACACTTGTACGTAGCTTGCAAGCCTTCAATATAAACACGTACCAATTCAATCTCTTAATCCATTATTAACATCATAGGTTCAGAGGGGTCCACTTGTAGATAGCTTGCTATCTCTACGCCCCTCAACGTTGGTTGGTTGGTTGGGTGGTTGGTTAGTTGGTTGGTTGCACTTTTCATAGAAAAGATTGGATATCCAACAGGCTAAATTTAGAATGAAATCTTTACAGACATATGTACCAGATATCAAGTTGTTTTCAGTCTGTGTTCCACCAAAGTCCACCAAGTATGTAGCGGTTGTAGGCGTTAGTTGAGATGTGACTCTAAGTGAACTCCTTCGGTTGAAATATTTAGGGTATCGGTATTCTGGCTACCTAATTGTTTCTTCAGCTGACTGTTGTAATAGGCAATCAACTCTTTAGTTTTCTTATTTTTTCATATATCACACTTTTTAATTTTATTTTACACTATCGAAAATTAAATTACATACATACATACATAAAGGCTACACCTCAAAAACAGTTGGTTGGTTGGTTGGTTGGTACATAGACTGTTATGTTCGTATACTTAAAACTTAGTAAACTCAATAAGGTTCTGAATACATCTGTTATGTACGTCGGTTCTATTTGTCTTACGGTGTTTCACTTCTGTTTTTCTTCTGTTAAAGAGATTTACAGAATTTGCATCATATGGTGTGTTTAGGATCACTTCGGTATCGGAATGTTTGTTCTTAATGTTCTTATTCTCTTTTTTCGGTTTCTTGAAGGTTGGTTCTATATTTCTGATTAAATTCGCTTACGCAGAAATAAAAATTGTTGCATTTTTCATAAAAATGATTGGTTATCCAACAAGCCAAATTTAATACCAAACATACTAAAGTCCAACAAGTATTTAGCGGTTGTTGGTGTTAATTGAAATGTTGCTTCCGACACTTCTAGGGCATCGGTATTCCGAGCCCCTGGAGATGTCTCTAAGTGGGCTCCTTCGGTTAGAACATTTGGCATATCGGTATTCCGATAACCCAAATGTTCCTTCAGCTGACTGTTGTAATAGGCAATCAACTCTTTAGTTTTCTTATTTTCCAACCAATGACACATAAAGCCACATCTCAAGACAGTTAGTTAAGAGTGTTGTATGACTAAGATTACTCTTGAAATATTTAGGATATCGGTATTCCGGCTACCTAAATGCTTCTTTAGCTGACAGTTGTAATAGACAATCAACTCTTTAGTTTTGTTATTTCCACCCATTAACACATAAAGCCACGTCTCAATACAGTTAGTTAGAGTGTTGTGTGGTTAAAATTACTCTGAAATGCTAGTGGCACCCATTTTTACCAAGTATGTAGCAGCTGTAGGTACCAAGTCAACCCCTTCTGCTTGTTGTTGTAATAGACAATTAACTCTTTGGTTTTCTTATTTTATATCTCATAAACATAAAAGCTACACTTCAAGATACTTAGTTTAACTGGTCACATGGCTAAGATTACTCTGAAATGATAGAGATGTGTTGGTTTAGGGCAATTGAAGACTGTTCTTCAAGACATATTTACTTTGGTTTGTTAGGTACGCTTGACAGCTGCCTGTGCCGTCAACTTCAATAAGTCTAAGAGGGTGTACTAAAATTTGTCTGTAGCACGCATCACTTGATGTAGTCAACATTTAAATACGCTATTGATTACTGTTCTTTCTGGTATGGTTGAAATTTTCTCTGAAAGTAACTTCATTAAGTCTAAGAGAGAGTGTGTTGTTTTTAGGTGTTAACACAGCTTGTTCTGACTTACTTAAATATTATATTTCTTCTGTTCAACAAGCCGATGATTTTGAGGTGTCACACATGTATCTAGCTCTAAGAACGGCTATACCGGAAGTGTCTACCGGAAGTAACATTTTTATTGAATATGCTTATAGAGTTTGCTTTGCTGAACAGCGTGTATGTATTGGTTCTATCGTACATCTAACGGATCTTCCGCGATAAGGGTTTTAAGTTTTTTATCTCAGTTTCTTGTAGACCTTGTTACGAAACATACATTTTTGAAGTCGGCTCCTTTCTATCACTTTCCGTTCAAAAGATATAACGATTTAAAGTTTAGACCGGAAGTGGCCATTTTATTGTATATTCCAATTTGCATTGGCCTCCTTAACACCGTGCATGTATTGGTTCTCTCGTACATCTCAGCGATCTTCCGCGATAAGGATTTGAAGTTTTTTATCTCATTTTATTGTAGACCTTGTTACGAAACATACATTTTTGAAGTCGGTTCCTTTCTATCACTTTCCGTTGAAAAGATATAACGATTTAACGTTTAGACCGGAAGTGGCCATTTTATTGTATATACCAATTTGATTTGGCCTCCTTAACACCGTGCATGTATTGGTTCTATCGTACATCTCACGGATCTTCCGCGATAAGGGTTTAAAGTTTTTTATCTCATTTTCTTGTAGAGCTTGTTATGAAACGATATATTTTTAAAGTCAGTTCCTTTCTATCACTTTCCGTTGAAAAGATATAAGGATTTAAAGTTTAGACCGGAAGTGGCCATTTTATTGTATATTCCACTTTGATTTGACCTCCTTAACACCATGCATGTGTTGGTTCTCTCGTACATCTCACGGATCTTCCGCGATAAGGGTTTAAAGTTTTTTATCTCATTTTCTTGTAGAGCTTGTTATGAAACGATATATTTTTAAAGTCAGTTCATTTCTATCACTTTCCGTTCAAAAGATATAAGGATTTAAAGTTTAGACCGGAAGTGGCCATTTTATTGTATATTCCACTTTGATTTGACCTCCTTAACACCATGCATGTGTTGGTTCTCTCGTACATCTCACGGATCTTCCGCGATAAGGGTTTTAAGTTTTTTCTCTTATTTTAGTCGCCATTTTTTAATTCTGCTTACTTAGACGAGTAACATGACACTAAACACGTGGCGGTTAGCTTAAGAAGGGAATTGAACCTGTAACCAACCATTGTTTCTCTCTTTGTATTTGTTTGACGCTACCATAAGAGTTGAACCTGTTGTCCATTTTGTTTCTGAGCTTCCTTCTTTGTTTTGCCAGCGACCTCTATTGTCTCTACGATATTTGGTTTCCTATTTGAACCTGTTGTCTATTTTGTTTCTGAACTTCCTTCTTTTGTTTGCCAACGACCTCTGTGTGTTATTTTTAGAACCTACCCATATAACAATTGTGGCGTTCGGCTAATTTCTATGCGAAATCTAATAGTCTGTCTAATATTAAACATATTAATTATTATGTCTTATGTCTAATAACAAAAGCTTTATGAATGGTTTGTTTTAATGGGGGGCGTAACTTTAAATCATAGAGTCTTCGACCAATACCATTATTCTCGCTTATCAACCTCACTCTCATTTGTCGGCTCTAAAGGTTGGGGTGACGTATCTTTAAATAATGGAGTCTTCAACCATCTTTATCAGCGAAAGGCACCATCTTTAAGAACGAAAGCCGCCATTTTTATAATGTCAGGGGTATATATGTCAGCTTAAGGTATCACAGGTTAGGCTTCCATCTTTCATTCCGCCATTTTTATTCCGCCATTTTGGTTCCTCCGTTTTGGTTCCGCCTCTAATATTAAACATATTAATTATTATTTTGTAAATCATCCATTTGTCTAATAATAACAAAAACTTTAATTATGTTACATGTATGGTTTGTTTGTAATTAAAAGTCGTATATATATACCAGCCTAAAACAATAAATTAACAAGCGTCTGCTTAGCTCAATGGGTAGCATCGTTGCCTCCCATCTGAATGCCCCGGGTTCGAAACTCACCTGCTCCAAATGGTTTTTTTCAAAATATAATAATTTGAAGTAATAGGTTAGACACTTTGGAATGTGACTGTCTGGCCCAAGTCGTGTGACGTCACTGTCTGGCCAAAGTTTCCTAGACAGGTCAATGACCTTAGAATACATTGGAAGCCATCTTGGACGCCATCTTGGGGGCGTGGCTGGACGCCATCTTGGGGGGCGTGGCCGGGGGTGGGGCTAGGGGTGGGGCTCCGCCCACTAGGGGAGGAGTGGGGGTACCCCCACTCCTACCCCCACTACCTGTGACGTCACTGCCTGGCCAGAGTGGCGCAATACCTACTTCCCTGCATTATTTTATTATCTATCGGACGTGCTTTTGCCGGTCTTTCTGGTGAAGTGATCTATCAACCGACTTAGCATAGGCGGCGTTGCTATATATATATATATATATATATATATATATATATATATATATATATATATATATATATATATATATATATATATATATATATATATATATATATATATATATATATATACTATGCGGAAGTAGCTGGACCTTTCTCTCTTGGGATTTATATATGTTTATAAGGAAGTAGCTGGACATTTCAGCCATAAAAATTAATATGTCCAAAAGGAAGTAGCTGGACCTAACCTCACAGTGTTGCCGCACTTTTTAGTAGGATATATAAAAGTTTTTTGGTTAGTTTTATGTTGTATGCTTAAACAGGTAGCATTTCGGTTTTAAGGTCTGCGTGCTAGTATACAAAGATGATATGTTTTAATTAATACATTATTTATTCTCTTTACTTTGACAGTTTTAAAGTGAAGCACTTCGTGAATAATATTAAAATTATAAAAAGTGACTACAAATTATTTTTAGATTATTTGCCTACATAAATTATCACACCGGTGTGGTAAAGCAGAAAAATGATAAAAGACAAATTTTGTGTTGTAATTGTTTACCAGTTATTTTAAATTAAATAAATTGTGTATAAAAATGTATTTATGACAGTCTTGTCTAAAAACACACCTGTTTTATCTCAAAATGTAATACATTGAGTTCCTAGAAAACAAAATTATTGTAATTAGTTATCTGAATCTGAATACATTGCGTGTGATCTGTTTTCATAATGGAAGTAACATAATTCAAACTCTTAACAAAACTATGATGACCATAAGTTACATATGAAACACAATTCTTGTGTTATGGTTTGAATTGAACGTGAGAAATCAGTGAAAATAGTTGTTGTAAATAAATAGAAACTGCAGAAAAAGTGGAGAACTCAGGAATTTAGTAGAAGAAAATTTGTACAAAGTAGGCAAATTTGTAAAATGTAATATAAATAGTCATTGATGTATTTTTATGTTATTTTATTTTAATATAGCTAAAAAGAAATATTTATCATATTGTCTGTCTTTTTTCTTTTTTCGTGCTACTAGAAATGTACCGAAGAAAAAAGAATTTGTCTTAAATGTTTTGCAATAACATAGTAACACTAAACCAATCGTTTATTATTAACATAGTCATAGAGGAAAACTAAATTTTAGTATGTATTATTTGTTATTTTGGTTACATGTACCCAAATGACAAATATTGGACAATAAAGCCAAGGCCCCAATATAAAAATAGACACAAAAACAAGTTACCAAAGACCTAGTGTATAGCAACCTAAACAAATTATTTTTTGTCACACTCTGGAAAATAAAAGAAAATTATTTGAACATCGAGATACTTATTACTAAGTTTTTTCAAATATGACTTATTTTTTAATATTTACAGTTAATGTGCAAAATCATAAAAGCGCAAAACTATTACCAAGGCCCTAATGTATAATAACTCATGCAAATTATTTTTTGTCACTTTTTGCAAAAGTGAAAAAAATACATATGAAGATCGAAATAGCTATTACCACGTTTATTTTTTCGCATTTGCAATAGATGTGCCAAAATCACAAAAACGAAGATCGGGATAGCAATTAAGACGTTTCCGAAATATGAATTAATTTTTGATATTTGCAGTAGATGTGCCAAAATCATATAAACACAAAATGACTACCAAGGCCCTAGTGTATAATAAGATTGCAAATTATATTTTGTCACCCTTTGCAAAAGTGAGAAAAATGCATATGAAGATCGGGAGAGCTATTAAGAAGTTTCGGTAATATGAATTATTTTTTGATATTTGCAGTAGATGAGCCAAAATCATAAAAACAAAAAATGATCACCAAGGCCCTAGTGTATAATAAGATATGCAAATTGTTTTTTGTCACCTTTTGAAAAAGTGAGAAAAATGCATATGGAGATCGGGATAGCAATTAAGACGTTTCCGAAATATGAATTATTTTTTGATATTTGCAGTAGATGTGCCAAAATCATAAAAACAAAAAATGATTACCAAAGCCCTAGTGTATAATAAGATATGCAAATTATTTTTTGTCACCCTTTGCAAAAGTGAGAAAAATGGATATGAAAATCGGGATAGCAATTAAGACGTTTTCCAAATATGTATTATTTTTTCGCATTGGCAGTTAATGTGCCAAAGTCATAAAAACAAAAAATTATTACTAAGGCCCTTATGTATGAAAAACCATGCAAATTATTTTTGGTCACCTTTTGCAAAAGTGAAAACAACGCTTAAGAAATTCGGGATAGCAATTAAAATGTTTCCGAAATATGTCATATTTTTTGATATTTGCAGTAAATGTGCCAAAATCATAAAAACAGAAAATGAATACCAAGGCGCTAGTGTATAATAAGAGATGCAAACTATTTTGTGTCACCTTTTGCAAAAGTGAGAAAAATCCATTTGAAAATCGGGATAGCAATTAAGACGTTTCCGAAATATGAATTATTTTTTGATATTTGCAGCAGATGTGCCAAAATTATAAAAACAAAAAATGATTACCAAGCCCCTAGTGTATAATAATATATGCAAATTATTTTTTGTCACCCTTTGCAAAAGTGAGAAAAATGCATATGAAAATCGGGATAGCAATTACGACGTTTTCCAAATATGTATTATTTTTTCGCATTTGCAGTTAATGTGCCAAATTCATAGAAACAAAAAATTATTACTAAGGCCCTTATGTATGAAAAACCATGCAAATTATTTTTGGTCACCTTTAGCAAAAGTGAAAACAACGCTTAAGAAATTCGGGATAGCAATTAAAATGTTTCCGAAATATGTCATATTTTTTGATATTTGCAGTAAATGTGCCAAAATCATAAAAACACAAAATGAATACCAAGGCGCTAGTGTATAATAAGAGATGCAAACTATTTTGTGTCACCTTTTGCAAAAGTGAGAAAAATCCATATGAAAATCGGGATAGCAATTAAGACGTTTCCGAAATATGAATTATTTTTTGATATTTGCAGTAGATGTGCCAAAATTATAAAAACAAAAAATGATTACCAAGGCCCTAGTGTATAATAATATATGCAAATTATTTTTTGTCACCCTTTGCAAAAGTGAGAAAAATGCATATGAAAATCGGGATAGCAATTACGACGTTTTCCAAATATGTATTATTTTTTCGCATTTGCAGTTAATGTGCCAAATTCATAGAAACAAAAATATCACTGACGCATAAAAGCTCATGCAACTAATTTTCTGTCAACCTTTGGAAATATAAAAAAAAATGCATTTGAACACCGGGATAGTTACTACCACGTTTTTCATTTCAATATTAATGATTCTGTGATACTTACTGTTTATGTGGTAAAATCACAAAACCAAAAATCATTACCAAGGCCCTATTGTGTAATACTACACCAAATTTATTTTTTGTCGCCTTTTGCAAAAGTAAGAAGAAAAAAAAAAGAATTTAAACATCGGGATAGCAGTTAAAAGGTTTTCCAAGAATGTTTTTTTTTTCAGTCAATGTGCCACATGAAAGGCAACGGGAAACCACCTTATTTTAACCTATCGTTGCGACTACTAAGCGACTTTGCCTTCAGTCAGTGAATGAGTGATACGGATTATTATTTTTATTATGTTTTGGAAAAATGATGACTTTAAATAAATTTAATAAACATGTTGTGTATACAAAGAAACTACCCCAATCTCGTTATAACAATATGTTTATTATAAAAAATTGCTATAAATTAGGTTTAAAGTGCAACTTATTTTTAGTGGCATAAATCTTGGTTACATAGCATAAGAAGACTGTTGCTTATGCTGTACTGCATACTTGAACAATGCAACATAAAAATTATGAGAATCTAATTAATGTTAGTCACTCTAGTATAGCAGTTAGTGGCTGGTCATATTCAAATATTAAACCTAGCATTTTTTCTCAAATATTATGTATTTGTATATAAAAGCGTCGCATAGATAAAGAACGTTTGGGCTTTGATATACCGCTTTTACGACGTTGATCCCAGAAAGTTTTACAGCTCTGTTTCTGTACCCTCCTTTTGTAAATTTCAAAGCTTTTACCTGTCCTGTCAAACATATGTTTAGAAAAAATTGAAAAGTAACTGTAGCACAGCATAATCAATCAATTATTATGCTGTGACTGTATATTAGATTTTAGCGCGTTAAAAAAATCTGCAACTTGAAAAATAGGAATAGAATCATATTCAATTCATTCTAAAACTGGCCGAGTTGAGAGTTGTGTATGCTGTAGTATTATACACTAGGGCTTTGGTAATAGTTTTGTGATTTTATGATTTTAAATGTAAATATAAAAAAAAGATTCCTGTTTAAAAAATTGCAAATGTCAAAAAATTATGCATATTGCGGAAACGTCTCGATTGCTATCCGGATCTGTTTTCGCATTTTTTTTTACTTTTGCAAAGGGTGACAAAAAATCATTTGCATATCTTATTATACACTAGGGCCTTGGAAATCATTTTTGGTTTTTATTATTTTGACACATGCGAAAAAATAATACATATTTGGAAAACGTCTTAATTGCTATCCCGATTTTCATATGAATTTTTTTCACTTTTTCAAAAGGTGACAAAAAATAATTTGAATATCTCATTATACACTGAGGCCTTGGCAATCATTTTTTGTTTTTATGATTTTGGCACATCTACTGCAAATATTAAAAAATAATTCATATTTCGGAAACGTCTTAATTGCTATCCCGATTTTCATATGCATTTTTTTCGCTTTTGAAAAAGGTGACAAAAAATAATTTGCATGGTTTTTCATACATAAGGGCTTAAGTAATAATTTTTTTGTTTTTATGATCTTGGCACATTAACTACAAATGCGATAAAATAATAAATATTTGGAAAACGTCTTAATTGCAATCCCGATCTTCATATGCATTTTTCTCAATTTTGCCAAGCGTGACAAAAAAAATTTGCATATCTTATTATACACTAGGGCCTTGGTAATCATTTTTTGTTTTTATGACTTTGGCACATCTACTGCAAATATCAAAAAATAATTCATATTTCGAAAACGTCTTAATTGCTCCCGATCTTCATATGCATTTTTCTCACTTTTGCAAAGGGTGACAAAATATAATTTGCAATCTTATTATACACTAGGGCGTTAGTAATCATTTTGTGTTTTTATGATTTTGGCACATCTACTGCAAATATCAAAAAATAATTCATATTTTGTTTCTTCCAAAACATTATTTTTACAAACCACCTGTAGATTTTTTGCTATATTACATGAATAGTAACTTATGCAATAATCATTTTTAATCCAGAAATATTCTGACGATATTATTATTAAATAAAGTCTTAAGTAACCTCATGCTTTTTGCGGTCCTAGTGTACATAAAATTCACTAAAACATGTAAATATTTAAATATAATTAATATTTTGAGCATTTGACAACACCGCACAGGCGCATTAATTTTTACTTTTAATGTTCTCATGAAATAGGTCCAGCCAATAACGCAGGTACATATTAATACCAGCATGTTAATAGCTGGACGTCCAGCTATTGCACGGTTGGTCCAGCTATTATACACTTGGTATACGAAATGGTACAGCTACTTCCGCATAGGCATAAGTATATATATATATATATATATATATATATATATATATATATATATATATATATATAACTATATTTAGCAATAGATATATATATATATATATATATATATATATATATATATATATATATATATATATATATATACTTTCGAAAGCGCTTAGCTGTCCCGGTTGTCTAACATTTTTAATCAATTTTAGATTATCCTTATCTACGACAGATGATGAATGTAAGGGGGTTGAATAAGATAGGTCGTAATTACCTGCAGCAAGTTATGCTGGATATTCGCAAGTGTGTCTTAAATATTTTTACCACAAGGGTGTACAATATAACAGTCTAGTGGGAATTATTGAATTCATCAAGGCACCATCTTTATATAATTAAAACCCCTGGATATGTATACATAGGGGTTTTCTGGCTTGGCGTTGGACGTTCTGGCCTGGTTTGGTAATTTATCTGGATTATTAATTTGTCTTCTTCAAACAGACTGGTGATTTGTAATTAAATTGAATTGATTTGCAATTTCCTGGACCTTTCTACGGGAAGATGTAGTGGGATACTTTAATGTTTCTGTCACGCGTGTAAACCGACTATAACAGGCGTAGATAAATATCTTTATTATTGGATGGTGGACTCAATGGTAATAATCTTAAAGCAACCATCCTGTAAGTGAAACACCTTAGATTAAAATATCAACCTCACCTTGTATGATATCCTTTTTTTTTTACATAATAATTTATGTAAGGCTAGATGCATCCTCACCACAATTAGAACCGTAGAGTGGTTTCGCTCTAATTAGATCTCGTCAGTACGGCATACTAAAATACACGTATAAAGTAGTACGGCTATGGTATCCAGCCTTCCAAAACTAAGTGAGATGTAAGACACAAAACACGTGCCGCTATCTCGTTGCGGAACCAAGTCGCGACTGAGACCTAAAATTCAACAGGAAAAACTAATGCTATTTTCCGGGCTAAGAAACTTATCCAAGCTACTTGCAAAAGGAACGCACTCATCAAATTTAATTAATATTGTCCCATTATTTTTTGAGTTATCGGTGTTGATATATATATATATATATATATATATATATATATATATATATATATATATATATATATATATATATATATATATATATATATATATGTATATATATATATATATATATATATATATATATATATATATATATATATATATATATATATATATATAAACATACAAAAACTGAAATTGACCCCGGCTAGTGTTCTATGGGGGCTAGTTCGCGCTCATTGGAAGATATATTTTTTTAAATTCAAAAGTCGAGATCTCTTCGTTAGTGAATTCTTTAAAGGTATTCACTGAAAACGGTTTATTATAATTTATAATATTTTTCTATTATTTCATTAAGCGTACTCAAGAAATTCACGCCATACATTTAGATTTTGGCGTAAGAAATCCTTCACATTTACGCTTAGGTGGTTTCAATCATATTAAGATAGCCCCGATTTTGCTTCGTTTTGTAGCAACAAGGCCTTTGTTTTGGTTTATTTCAAAATTCTCCAAAACGACTGTAGCAATCCAAATGAAATGTGGAGGGTGAAAGATTTTTAAACTGGTACTGGTACATATTTGACTTCTAAAAAAGTATGGAAAGCCTAACTTCAATAATTTTGTAAAAAAAACCTGTGCGCTACTGACTTTTTTATTGTGTTAGAAAAGTTGTATAGGTGGTTTAGAGCTCGCTAATAGTTACCTCTTGATATTTTGTAGATTTCTATCTCGATTTTAAGAGATAAATGCAATTATGTTTTGTTATGTACTGTATCGTTTTCTAATAACATTTTTAAGGTCATGCATTTAAACTATTTAATAGTTAAAAGTATCAGAATGGAATCACAGCAAGTGGTGAAAATGGCCACCTGCAGCTTCACCCTCAATCGTCGGTGGAGATATCTTCTTACTGGCACAAATGCTAGGATTTTGCCGAACTCTTACAGATGCTAGTTCTATGCGTTGTAAAAGTTCTTCAAATGTCTGTACTGTAATGTAAAAGAGTCAAGTCAGGGGCTCTTGGTGGCCATGCTACTGGACCACCATAACCAATCTATCGATGACCGTACCTTTCCAAGAGGTACTGCCTAACATCAACTGCGCCGGTGCACCATCGTAATACACAGGTAATAGTTCTGGTAGATCATCCATCAAAACATTTAAATATGACAAATTTCCAATAATACCAGCCCAAATATTTACAGAAAGCTGATACTGCGAGTTTGCTACTCTTAGTAAATAGGGAGTCTCCTCAGACCAGTTATGCAAGTTATGGATCTTTTTTTAATTTCCTTTATTGTAAATGATGCCGCGTCTGTAGAAACAGCACGGAAAAAAAATGTCGCTCGTTTTTCAACTTATTTAAAAACCACTGTCTATTGTATATTTATTATATAATTCTTGTCTAGGCCCATAATGTCCTGGTAAAAGTTCTTAAATACGTTTGTAGTGGTATGGTTTTACTTGTTGCTTCTGCTATATTCTGTGTACAGACGATGCGGAAATAATTATTAATTAATAAGAAACGATTCTGATAGCTGTGGTGGGGTTACGTTCCACTGCATTGAGAACCGACTTTTCAACTTGAACGGTTCGTTGGTGTCTTCTGCAACCAGAATTATACTTTAAATGTTTTAGGGCACCGGTTTCCCTTAAACTTTTGTAAATGATATGTTGAAAAATATTTTTGCTGGGTGCTATTCCTCCAGGAAACCTATCATTATAAGTTCTCCCTACTTCTCTTCCATTTTATCTTGCTGCACCATAAACTTGTAAGATATATGTCAATTCACTAATAGAGAGGTACCGATACTGAGACTTTCGGAAATTTGTTTGAAATGAGCGCGAATTATGGCCCTAGAACCCATATCCATAGTCCGTTTAAATTTTTATATGTATATATATATATATATATATATATATATATATATATATATATATATATACTCAACTGATTTGAAGCAAACTTGGCTCATCCATTCGCCTTCATCTCGTTGCAATCACGGACGAGTTCGTCAGTCAGCTATAACGGACATATTTTTCCCCAAAAAATATACGAAAATATTATTGAATACGCTATATTTTTTAAAGTATTACAGTAACTGGAATAAGAGTTTTCCTGTAGCTAGAAATGGAGTTAATAACCCTCTGTTGTGAATTGTAAGTAATTTGATTTACAAAATTTTCAGTTTTCCCAAATTAAAAATATAATCTGAAAGACATGACAATTTAGAATTAGGTGCCAGACAAAGATAGCGTAGTCACCTGCCACACGTAGATTGATATATACACCACAGGCACACATCATAATGCAGCGATGACGGTCACACACGAACTGTGGCGATCACATCCTAATGACCGACTTCGGGTATGTTCGGATGCGCGGATTTGTAAAATGTTCAAAAATATCCAGTCTGAAAGTGAGAGGGGAAAATAAGGATGTTTTATGTCAGCTAGTTGGAGTAAAAGTCAGATGGGATAGTGTGTTTTGTTTATTTATTATGCTTTGAGAGTTTTGTTTTGAAGTTAAGTAAATGATTGTATATAGACGATTTCAAAACACGTGACTTTGACAAGTCCGCCATTTTCTCGGAGTTGACATTTGTTTTGCATGCATTTTCGTGTTAACTTGTGTTTTAAATTAGATTTTCCGTTGGAGTTTGCAAGTTTTTCGTTAAAGACGCCTGGAAGCGCATACTATTGGACCCTTACTGGTGATGTAAAGTGCCGATGCGATAAGAAAATTAAAACTATCGACAATATTGGCCCTTATACAACTCCTCCTTAGAAATGCAGGCTTGATATCTATAAGTAGCCCAACATTATCATGATGGGCCTGGTGAATTACTTGATTCTAAGCCATAGTTATTACACCGGCCTGCAGCTTAAGGCGCATAAAAGTTTGCAAGCCTTGAAAACACGACTTAAATATTCGTCAATTACATTAGTTTGAACTGACTCACTAACAGAGCTTTGCTGAATCTGTTTTGCTGAAATATTTTTTTGCTGAGGTTCATTAAATTCTTGTGTAGGATTTTCCGCAGCAACAGCTTCAGCTTGGGTCTACAAAGGACAACAATTTGGGAATATATTAAGCTTTATAATGTTATAATAACAACAAACTTCTCGTTCAATCTTAACTTTTTTTAAACCGTTTCAAATCAAGAGGATGCAGATTGATTTGGTTGGACAGTCGAAATATATCCTAAATTCTGGTTGGACAACCAGTCTGTGTTATTTTTATCTTCTAGAGTAGCTGTTTTTTTACAATTAAACATAAATAGTATGTATAACCTACTTATTTTTTTCTAGAACTGAGTACTTATCTTACCAGTTATAAAATCCCTCGAACAAACACGCCCATTTTTTAGATGGCTTTTATTTAGACAGACCATTCAAATAATCACCTCTGTTAGTTAAAGCCACAGAAAATCGAAGGAACGACACTTTATCTCGTTTAGCATGCATTGAACATTTAACGGCACTACAAAAATGAATAGTTTTCAATAAGTTAGATGAAGATTAATGTGGTTTGATAGTAAATAATCTCAATGTTTTGTTATGCAAATACGTAGTAAAATTAAATTTTATGCCACTCGGCAAATACGACCGACCTGCCAATGACATCATTCTAGAATGACCAAATTGGAAAATATAGCATAATAATGTGTTTTGTTTATTTATTATGACTTGGCGGTTCTGTTTTGATGTTAAGTAGTAAATGATTGTCATTGAGAGAGATATAACAACTTGTACTTATTTTATCCTTTTAAAATTGGAAACCAAAGAATAATAACGTGTTTTGTTCATTTATCATGGTTTGACAGTTCTGTTTTGAGGTTAGATAGTAAATGATTGTATAATATGTTTCTAAAATTGGAAATCAAAGAATATTAATGTTAATAATCGTTGATTAATTGTTCAAGTAGGTAACTTATTTGAACAATAAATTGACTTCTTGGGTATTACTTAACTTTCCTTCTAATAGGCTTTTGTAACTTTAATGAAATTTGTAATACAATGTTTCTTTTAAAGAGACTTACAGTACTTAGATACTTACTTTTTTCTCAAAAGCAGCTAAAACACAAGATTTTAATATTTTTTGTGGCACTAGAAAGATAGAAATTCTTTAAATGAGCTTGTATTTGGACTCTAAACCCGATCTTCGACGTCTGTTTAAATTAAAGGTATCTAATTTAGTAATATGCCCTACTAATAGTGTAAAATTCTTATGAAACTTCACTATTATAACGCACTTGCTGCGTCACGAAATTATTTATTAAGCCCAGGACGTATTGAATACTAACTTAAAGATAAGAAGATTATCACTAGCAATATACAGTTTCAACTTTAAGTTTATAACATAACCTATAAGCAAATAACAAAAACAAATACTTTGGTTAGTTATTAGTGAAAGTTATATAAGTAATATTTTACTTCGCATTTATAACATATAATTATTTTAGCGTCCCACATTATCTATTTAAATAATAATAAAAATGTAAAATAAGATTTCTGTTTTAATAAGAATATAAATAAGATGTCCATGTTGAATGTTTATGATTATTAACGTTAACGTTAGGTCTCGAGTGTCTCGACGCAGCGACGCAGCTCGCACTGTGCTGTCATCGCATGCAACGATGTCATATTGTACAAATTAGATTGTAATTTTTTTTTTTGAAAATAAGACGATGAATTGGTCACTCGACATTTATGAATATTAAACGATATTTAATGGATGGATAAATTTATTGTAAACTATTATTTGTCATAAATAAGTAGTACAAATATGTGTTATGACCATATGTTTTACATTTTAAGATTCAAATAAAATTTTATTATATCTGGTAACTCGGCTCATTTATATTTAATTGTCAGGTGACTTGGTCGATTTTGAATTATGTACCCAGAATAGCACATTCACAGTCTAACCATGCTTGAAAACATTCACCGTGTGAAATGCCTCATGTAATTCGAAGTGATATGTTTGCCTGTTTATTACTTTAACATCTTTATTTTCGAATAGCTCCTTTTCTCGTAGGCCATTTAATTTGAATTTTGGTTAACAGGTATATTGTC
Source organism: Tillus elongatus (assembly GCA_964006375.1). Lineage (NCBI taxonomy): Eukaryota > Metazoa > Arthropoda > Insecta > Coleoptera > Cleridae > Tillus > Tillus elongatus. The sequence continues at coordinate 140,209,599 of OZ023262.1, forward strand.
ACGTCTCCTATATATGTGCAAATTTTCATTCGAATCACTCCAATATTTCATAAAAATATTGTGTTTTCAAAATTTTCTTTACATTTTTTTCAAAGAAAAATTAGACGCACGGTGCCCATCTACGATCTCATCCAAGCCATTACCAAGGTAATTCCCAAATTTGGTCCAAATCGGTCAAGTATTTTTTGAATTATCAGATGGATACATACATATATATATATATATATATATATATATATATATATATATATATATATATATATATATATATATATATATATATATATATATATATATATATATATATATATATATATATATATATAAATAAACACCGACCTTGGATATGGGTTCTAAAGGCCCAAATTCGCGCTCATTTGAAGAAATTCTCCAAAAGTCTTACCATCGATACCTCTCTATTAATGAATTTTCTTAATGAAAATTCACTAAAAATGACTCATGCCGTCATCAGTATCTCTACGTGATGTATATGTAAATATATGTTAAATATTGACATAAATAACGTAGAAATTTTGAGGAAGTCATTCGTGATTTTTATTTTATTTTTAGTTTTTAAAGAACTTTTTGATCAAAACATCATAAGGTAACAACATATACTTATTTGTGGTTGTCATGAATTCGTATAAATTAATTTACTTTTCTTCTGTCTGAGGATGCTGTCAAGCAGCAAAACCGGTTACAGAAAAGAAAGCCAATATCTGTGAAGCCAGAGAAATAGTCTCCACGTCTGTATTTAGAATATGTTATCGTTTAAATAACTTTCACCCTCAAGATTTCATCCAGATTGTCGTTCTGGATAAATTTGGAATAAACCAAAAAAATCAACACATTTTTTAAACACCCTGTAGCTACGAAACGAAGCAAAATCAGAAATATTTTGATATGAAAAAGGTCTTATTTTTACGTAAAAAACCTAACCATGGCACCTGTTTTTTGAAACACCCTATATTGCCCATGTCAGTTTCATCTAGGGACAAAAAGGAAAAACCCGCCATCACCTGAGTAATGTCAATTACAGAAAGTAATGTTAAAACATGACACGCTCTAAGTAAATTGGCCACGACACGAGAATTATCTAGTTACAACTAGATGATATGCGGTGAACTGACTGTTTTACTTATAAAGTTGCTAATGGAACGTTATTGAATTTTCTCTTCATTAAGCAGAAATTGCATCAATGCGTGACAAGCCTATCCTTAGCTAATTTAAACAATGGTGGGTGAGGAAGTTAAACCTATTTGTATAAATGGTATTGATTGTGAGGACATTTAAGCTTCTGCTTTTGAGGGTTGTTAAGGTGATTGGAGAAAGAAAAGTCTACTTGTCTTACTAGGTGTGGGTATTAAGATTTTATGTTTTAAGTGAAAATCACAACCTTGATCAACCACAATTTTTTTTGCGTTGAATTGCACCGTGTGCGCCAAGAAAGGCCCTTGTAAATCTGTTTTCTTTTTAGTACATTTTCTTAAAAAAATTCACTAATTAGGACATCTCGATTTTGAATTTTGAAAAATTTCCTCAAATGATCCCGAACTAGGCTCCCTAGGATACATATTCGGGGTCAGTTTCAATATATATATATATATATATATATATATATATATATATATATATATATATATATATATATATATATATATATATATATATATATATGTATTTTTTCGTTCAGGGTATCCCCTAGGAGATATGATTAATTTTATAAAAAGGGGCAAAGTACCGATTAGTCGGCGTAATAATAATAATAATAATAATAATAATAATATATATTTACTGCAACCATAAGAATATGAAAAACAAAACATACAGTAAACATTACAGCAATAAACGTGCAAATAACTAACCTACGTAAAACTTATTGGTGATAAACATTGAAATGAATATTACAAACATTGATAAAAAATGATAAATAAAAATAAAAAATGAAAAAAGTAATCGTAAAGACACCATGATTTTTCCAAACTCTTGTTTTTTGTATATTACTCAATTGACTTTAATAACAAAGCTAAAGAAAATGTTGAAAGTGACCACCATTAGCGTCGTTACAATTATTTAACCTTCTGCGCAAAGATCTTACTCTTCTGCAAATATTTTGATCTTCTCTAATGCTGTCAAATGCATATTCTATTCTTCCCAACAATTCTTCTCGTGTATTTACTGGTGTTTTATACACTATTTCTTTTAAATGACCCCACAAATAAAAATCGAGAGGATTCAGGTCCGAAGATCGAGGTGGCCATGACACCGGACCTCCACGACCAATCCATCGGTGACCGTATGTGTTGGCTAAATATGTTCTTACAAGTGCTGCAAAATGTGCGGGCGCACCATCATGCTGGAACCACATTGTACCATTTCTCATAAAAAGCGGTAGAATAGCACGAAAACTCTTTTGACGCCTACAAAGCACTTCAAAATTGTAGAATTTAGAGAACTGTCAAAAATTATAGTTTAATGGCACTTTACGATTACTGTATTCATTACTCCAACGAATCGGTATTTTGCCCTTTTTATAAAATTAATCATATCCCCTAGGGGATACCCTGAACGAAAAAATACCAAGAGGCAGCTTTTGTGGCTTATGTAATAAGCTTCATAACTGATGTATCAAAATTGGAAAAAGACAGTGGCGCACATATTTTTTCCCCAAATGAATTTTTACAGGTACCCCGTACGCACGCCACTGACGCAGTTGTAAGCAGATTTTCACTTGAAAATATGCACTTTCATAATACACTTTCAAGTTCCAAGTTTCATTAAAATCAATCTAGTGGTTTTGAAATTATTTATAAAAAATTAAAAAAAATATTAAAATTCAACTCCCTGTATATTGGAAACTATGCGTTTCCGGGCCCATGTGCACAGGAACTTTTTTTCTTATTTTTTAGTAAGGAATTGCCCCACGAGCGATGGTGCATGTTTTTTGAAACAGCCTGTATATATATATATATATATATATATATATATATATATATATATATATATATATATATATATATATATATATATCGTCGTCCTCAGGACGTAGGGGCTTAACTGATATATCACTATTTCTCAGCAGAGCGTTATAAAGATTTTATAGTATTTTGACGTGAAATTTAAACATTTAGTGTTTCATTCCAAAAGGGTTACTATTTTTTTTTGAAAATATAAAATACAGCAAATTTATTTTAAAATAAGTAAAGTAAAAAAAATCAAAAAAGACCCCAAATTATTTGTTTTTTGTAGATAAGCCCATTTGTAGCTGCAAAAAAAAAGAAAATTGTGGGGCCTACTATAAACTAATAAGATAGCTTTCGGATTATTCGATTATGTAACCCACAAAGGCCATACTGAGTAAGAAATATGTTTATTAAGTTATATTTTACAGACAAAAACGCAAATGTGCTGTGTAATGAGGTAATGACCGATAAAAGTCTGCGTGTTCTTTTTCTTTCACAGCTGGTGTTGCACCACTGGAGGTGGTTCTTTGTAAAGCTTGGGTATATTATTGTGCATAACTGAATGCATAACAGAAGCAGATGTTTGGCTTTTTAAACTGATTGATGTGCACTGAGTTTCTAAATGGTTATTCTTAAAATAAATCTTTATCGGCTCACTTTTCTTTACAGAAAACTCAACCATTTCATTCTACTTTATGTTTTTGTCTAACTGCTATCATCTGTACATACGGAGAGAAGTCGAAGATTTTGCCAAACATCTTAAAATCTAAAAAGTAAGTGTAGCTTAAGGGGATAACAGTATATGGATTCTTTATTCTCGCCAGACGAAATACTGAAATGAGTTGCGTGGGAACCATGATATCACCAGATAATTTTTGGAGCATTTGGAATTGCGCTGTGGGCCGAGTCCCCTTCGTTTTGACCATGGTGAGGGGCAAATAATCTAAGGAATATCTATTCTGAATTTGTGCTGTTGTTAATTACATACAGTAGAGTGGAGGTTATAATTGTTTTTTTTAATTTTTCCCCCTCCCACGTCCGTTTGCGAATAGGTTTACTGTCTTAGTTCCATCTTTGTAGTGTCTACCCAAAAAGGTATACAAAGCTGTCGCTATGTCACAGAAACCTCATTTACCATTTCCTTCACTCCAGGTAAAACAAAAACAATCTCTAGAGCCAATATCAAATATTGTAAAGTTGAAAACCCCTAGCCTTCTTTTGTAGAAGATTTTGTTATCGTTTGACATAGGTACATGAATAACCTTTTGCAGGTCAAACGAAGCACAAACCACATACATTTTATGAAGCTGAGCTTCTTCTTTGCAAATATTTTTATGTCTCTAACCTTTCCTTTTTTTATATGCTTTTGATATTGAGCATTTAAACTTGTCTTGATTTCCTCAGATCCCTGTAAATATGACATGCAAAGACTGCATTGGTCCTTCTTAGGCCTGTGAAAAGACAGCTGCATACTTTTAAAAATTTGACTGTATAAAGAAAAAGACGCTTTCTCAATACAATTTTCTGCACAATGTTCTACATGAAGTATGTACATTTATGACAGAGATAAATCGCTATATAGGTATCTCCTTGTTGAACTCTTGGGGCGATAGTGGGTCTCCACTTTTGGAAATCGTTTAATATGATTGATTACAGATACTGGTAAGGATTTGTCTTTTAAAGCATACGAACGCTGGCGACCTCCACACATATCTTTAGTAATTATACCGCTGCTTTATTTTTTTAACTGCAGTACGCATGGCTTTATCGGTAACCCCTAATGTAAAAACATACTTTTGCATACCATCTCTTTTTCCTTCCAAAGGAGGAAAAAAATGCTTAGCCTTTTGACGCCTCCACTGATGCGTTGATATAGTTTTTCTTTTAATACATTCCCCATTAATAAAACGAACTACATATTCGCGGTTCAACTACCAATCCCCTAAATTATGAATTTTGTTAAAAATTTGCTGCCGAATATCATCGTTAAACAAAAAACATTTCTTACCGATTCTCTTGCAAGATTCAGCATTGCAACCGATACCCATTTTACTTTCAGGGACAATCAGTTTTTTGGTCGGAGACTTGTATTGGAGACCAGAATTGCGCAGGGTATTTTCTATCTCTTTTGTGTTGATTTTTTTTTCTCTAATACATACTCTCTTGATTCCCCCTCTACGATATATTCTTCGGGTTGTTTGGATATTTTGTATTTATCAGGAATATCGATGTTAAGAAGAGTGGTTTGTGTTATATTCCTATATATAACTACAGGCGCAGACGCAAAGCGTTAGTTAGGCCTCTTCATGAAACTAATGATTTCCTAAAGTCCTCTAAATATATTTTTTACGAAAAGGCTTAATTACATAAGCCCCTTCGTCCAGTCAATATTTTAAGACATATAAGATAGGTCCAAGTATCATATTGCATTACTAACTTAACCTTGAGAAACTCAGATAAGCCCTTTCGTGGTAACATAAAGCATGGTGAAACATTCACTTTGCAGGGTTTAACTCAATTTCGCTTGAAGACGACGATATATATATATATATATATATATATATATATATATATATATATATATATATATATATATATATATATGTATGTATGTATAATGTATTACACCAATAACTCAAAAAAGGATGGGCCGATTTGGATAAAATTTGGTGAGTAACTTGCTCTCCAAGCGTCTTGGATAAGCTCGTTATCGAGGAAAATCGGACCAGTTTTTCCGAGAGAATTTTAGGTTTTCTTTTGTAAAAAATTTATATTTCTCAGGAATAACAAATTCATGGCAACTAAACTTGGGAAGCCGGTTTACATTGTAAAAGTCAAACTATATGCCAAAATTTAGATCTCTGAATTAAAAGAAAAAAAAGTTATAGGCTAATAAAGCAAAGGTTTAGTGCCACTAGAAGTGAACAGAGACACAATTTTAATTGTATGTGTTAAACAAAATCTATTAAATATTACACACAGCGTTTATGTTTTAATGGCGCAAAAAGGTCAAGAAGTACGAGAAAAATTACTTTGGAAATTTTATAATTTTTTTCCTGTAGGTCTCAAACAGGAGATTTGAAACGTGAAAATTAGTATAACTATTGCGATTTATCAATGGTAAATATTGCATAAAATGTATATTAGAATGTTTTAGATTTATGCTACTCTTCTCATTTGTTAAAATGGTCGCAAAAAATGCCTCTAAAATAGACTTTACATATTACAAATAAATAACTGTCGACCATTATGGGTTATATACTTTTTATTGCACTTTCCTTTCAAGCCTAGGGTAGTCGAGAGGTTAGACGTCTGGCTTATGAGCGAAGAGACGTGGATTCAAATCTCATTTTTGACGGAATTCCTCTTTAAACTTTTTTTAAATATTTCCTTCGTCTTTGATTCAATTTTCACGTTATCTGATCAGCTTATGTATTCTCATATTTTTTAATGACCTTTTGTTAAAAAAATCTCTAATGAAAAATAATGACTTTTAAGACTTTAAATTCAAGTTCAATAGCAGCTGTTGTTGCCCTTAGTTGGCAAAACCGTTCCACAGTTAACACAGGCGTAGATATTTGTAACTTCAAAAGAGTTTGTTTTCTTCCCTGCAATCTAATTAAATTTTTACAGTATCGATATGCAAACGAATTTTCTCTGTGCGGCCACAGCAAAAGTATCTACTTCTGTACTTAGATCAGATTTTGAATATCTTTTAATTTGTTTCATTTATTTATATTAGTGACTTTTCTTGTTCAAAATCTTCTTTTAATAGCGAATTTTCTTATAAATGTAGTTGATGAATTTTCTTTGAAGAAACATTTGTTGCGAATTTTTGTATAAAAAATTATTCAATTGATGGAAAATTTTTTAGACGAAATTCGTTAAAAATAAAGTTTTAATGGATTTTCGTGCAAACAAATTATTTTATTTACAATTTTAATTACAGATTAGGTATACATATAATTTGAATTTTATGTATTCTTTTGGCAAAATTGTGTGTAAAAAATATTTTGCCAGTTTCGCAGAAATTTTTTATGCTTCTGTAGAAATAATTTTTTGTAAGATTTTTTTTGTGAAATTTTGGTAATTAATGATAAATGTTTAATAAATTAATGAAAAAAATTTTTTTTTCGGATTTTATTGAAAAAATTGTTTGCAAATTTTATGATTTTTTTTAAGTTTCGTCGAAAACGTTTTTGTGAATTTATATATTATGGTTTGTGGGTAAATAACCTGAAGAGGTTCATTGGCAAGGAAATTGGACCAGTTTTTTCGGAAATTTTCGGAAAAAATTTGTACCGTTTCAAACAATAAAGTTATTTTGATGAAATATGGTACATTGTTTGCACTATATCGGTAACCAAATTTCATGGTTGCTTTCATTAAAAAAATACATATTTGCACTAACGCACTTGCTGTATCGAAACTTTTTAGTCTTTAAGTAAGTATAGCATCAGAAAAATATTATAAATCATGGCAAAAGCACCTTCTTCGGGTAATTAATAAGATCCCTCCTAGTCGAAAAAAATATTTCTATTTAAATTTCTAACATTTTAAACAAAATATATATGCAAAGAGATTTCATTATCCTTTGGTCATAAGATAATACACATTTCGCAGTGAAATAACTGAAAATAAAATTCTTGATAACCAAACACTTGAGCCTTATTACCGAACTATGAAGTAGACCAGTAGAAAAATACGGTGGCAGATATTAAGACCCGCCAAGAATATTCATTAAATTGGATAATTTAAGACATGCACTTATTAAAAAAAAAGTCTTCTGTGTCTTTTATTTTCAGGCTAACACATTTGTCACGCACCTATGTGCCACAAAACACACGTGCTCTCATATAAGCCATGTAGTCATTGTTGAACGTTGAGCACATCCCGCTGCAGGAGCTTGCAGCACCAATTTGTTACTCACGCCGAGAAAATTGGCTATATTATATACAATTATACCTAAAGAAATATTAACGTCCAAAACGGACTTTTTGTTTAGCATTTCAGAAATTATTGCTTCATAGCGTATCCGTATTTTAAAATTATGTGTCAAAATGTTACCGACCATTTTCGCTAACCCTTTAGTTTCCCGAAAAAAGGAAATATTGTAGTTTTTAGTGCTAAACAGAATCATGCTGTTATGGCGACTTAATAGCAAAGAGATCTAGCCTACATTTGTTTAATTTCCATAACGACTGTTTCTTTTGGTCTTTACTTTCCATTACGGATGAAGATATTTGAACTCTGCACTACAGAAATCGGTTTCGCGACAACAGAAAAAATATTTGCTGCAAAATACATATTGGTTGCCAGCTTAACAGCAACTATTTGAAGAAAATAACAAAACTAGAAAAAAACAAGAGTTACATAAAGCAATAAATACATAATATAAGAGAACAATTAACCTACAATTAAAAAATAAAATGATATCTTAAAGGATGTTTTCGAAGTAGTTGCCCTTTTTTTGTAAACATAGTCTACTTTTATAATTAAAATTACGACGTACCCTTGCAAAAATGTTTCGGTCATTCTTTACTTCCTCAGCAGCTGTAAAAATTCTTTTACGAAGCATTTCCATACTATCACTAGGGTTGAAATAAACAATAATAAGTAGGTGACCCCACAAAAAGTAGTCCATGGGTGTCAGGTCGGGTGATCCCTCAGAATATTTGACGTGTGCATCATCCCTTGACCTATCAAACTCTCAGGAAATCTTAAATTTACCCATGGCCTAACAGTTATATACTATGGGCAGGAGCACCGTCGTGCGCGTACCACATGCTTCCACGAATAGCTAGTAGCACCTCTACAAGCAATATTTGGAGTTGCTCATCTAAAAATCTCAGATATTCCGCAGCACGGAGACGGCAAGGACGAATAAACGGACCAATAAGATAACGTCCTACAATTGCTGCCCATACATTTAAACAAAAAATATGCTGAAATCTCGATTTACAAACTTGGTGGGGGTTTTAATCAGATCATAAGCGAATATTGTAATGGTTTAGTAAACTATGTTTTTGAAATAATGCTTCATCAACAAACAAAATATTGGATAAAAGATTTACATATTCTCTTGAAATATTCATATACGATTGACAAAAATCTATCCTATTAGGTAAATTCGCAAAAGTTAATCCTTGCACAGATTTTTGATGGTCGGTCTGTTTCGTTTTTAATGCGTCACCTGTACACACATACACACACACACATATATATATATATATATATATATATATATATATATATATATATATATATATATATAACATATCCAATTTCAAACGGGCTTTGAATTTGGATTCTAAAGGCCCTAATTGAGCTTATTTGACCAAAAAATCCAAACGGCCTACCATCGCTACCTCTCTATTAGTGAATTTTCTTAATGAAAATTCACTAATACGGAGACCCTATAAAGCAATGAGTTCTGAATTTCTCAAAAAGTCCGTTCTTGGCTCTAATATTCCTGGAGGTATAAATCCGAAATTCTAATTTATAAAATAAGAAATATCTCCCCAACGGCTGACTTAAACCATTTTCAATAAGTGTACTTTTTTTGTTAAAAAAATCCAATATTTCATGCATAACATTTGTTACTAAAACATGTATACGAAGGCTACGAATAAAGTTGCATATTTCATGCATAACATTGCCTGCAGAGGGTGCCCCGTACGCTACAGCCATACATTTTTTTTTCCAAACCTGAAAAAAATGTCTCGCTATAAAATTTGAAACATGTCTGACTAAAGTTTATCATTGAGGAAGAACAAGTTTTTATTTGTCACTTTTACACCCTGTATCTCTTTGATTATGCGACTTGAGATAGAGGAATGTTGGGCTGAATCAACTTATTTTCACCAAATGAATCTCTGGTATCATTTGTGTCCCTTCATTTAAACACACCTGTAGAGCAGGATGCAAATTTCTTTATAACAATATATTCGTAATGACGTAGTAACATTCCTTAATAATTTTCGTTGCTATATTGCAGGTAGGAAAGAATACTCTGCAGCGCGAAGACCATGGAAAGAGATAACGAGCTTGAATGAATAAATAATGTGTGAATATACCATTCTAGTTTCCACCTACCACTTGATATTAACTGAGATAAAAACTTTGTAAATGCCAGTTTAATTATTAATGTCAGTTTCTTACCTTAAAGGATCCTTTAAGCAGACCATATTTTATCTTTCGTCATAAATATAACATTTTTATTTACCGGGTGGATTGGGAATATAATAAGAATTTCATACGGGAAATCTTAAAATGAAATCTACCTAACCAGGAAAAAAAGCATTTAGAGAAAAAACAAAATTTAAATTTTGACATACGAATCTTTAACAGCTATACACTGAGCATAACGTTTCTCCAGTAACGCGATGCTCTCTGCTTAGGGAACTTTTCTACAAACATATATACATACACACACACACACACACACACACACACACACACACATATATATATATATATATATATATATATATATATATATATATATATATATATATATATATACACTGACTTTCAAAAAAATCCGAACATCGAGTAAGAGTCGACCAATTGCAATGAAATTTTCCATACTACTCTGTTTTGTCTCTGACCAGAAATGATAATAATGTGGACAAAAACATTTAACAGGTGTACACTTTTTTAATTTTGTTGTATCAAAAAAATCATCTTCGTAAATTTTAAAGCAATATTTCTTAGCGAGTTGTGTTCAATTTATTAAGTCAATAAGTCATTATGCCTAGGCGCTGTTTACGGAACCATTACAATAATTTAAATGAATTCGAGAGGGGGCGCATTCTTGGTATGCGGGCAGTTGTTTTTTCAATCAGACAAATTTCCGACCGCATAGGGCGCAGTGTGTCAACAGGGCTACAGTGTTGGTCCATGTGGTCTGAAACAGGAATCCATAACCGCCATCATCGATCCAGACGCCTTCGAGCAACTTCAGGACGGGCAGATCGTCATTCGAGGATTGCAGCTTTACAAGAGAGAGTTTCCACAACACGGTCGATTGGAAATGCTTGGTTCGGAGTTTTAAAACAAAGAGTCTCCATGGCAACGATATATCGCAGAATTTACGCTTTTGAGCTTCGTTCGTATAGACCATTTTTTGTCTCCCATTAACACCCCGACATCGTGCTGCTCGGCTTGAGTGATGTAACGGCAGATCTAATTGGGATGGTGAATGGAATCATGTTGTGTTATCTAAAGAGTACCAATTCTGTCTTTGAATCCACGTTGATCTCAAAAGAGTAAGACGATTACGTGGAGAACGCAGGAATTTTGAATTTGCTGTGAAACGGCATATGTCGATTACATAGGGAGGGTGTGATGGTTTGAGGTGCGATAACATACAGTGTTAGGTCACATCTAGTTTTTGTTGACAAAATGTTAATGCAAATGATTACATACGCAACGTACTGCAGCCTGTTGCACTGCCACACCTACAAGGGTTAATTCAACCCCTTTTTCAACAAAATAACACACGTCCTCATACAGCAAGGGTTGCTACAAGGTTTCTAAAAGAAAATAACGTGATCCTACTTCCATACCTTTCTCGTTCCCAAGAATTGTCACCAATTGAACATTTGTGGGGTATGGTTGACAATCGACTGGGAAATTTACTCCAACCACCAAATAACCTAGTTGACCTTCGTCACCTAATTCAAAAGCCTGAGATGACATTCCTCAGGATACCATAAACGATTTAATTTCAAGTATGCCTCGAAGAACTATCGAATGCAAAAGAAACCGTGGTGGACCCACTCAGTCTTAAATAACTGATTCTAGACAACTTTTTTCCATTAATTTTCGCAGAAAGAATTTGGCGGTAAATTTTCGTTAAAATTGTATAGAAATAATTTTTAGCAAATGGTAGTATAAAAATTTGGCGTCTTTTCATAAACAAATATTTTCTAATGACCTTTAACGAAATTTGTCCCAGCAAAGTTTCGACGCAACAATTTTTTAGCGAATTTCAACAGAGTACAATTTTTCTGCATGCTTGTGTACATTTTTTTCTGCGGAAATTTGTAAAAAAAACGTTTTGCGAATTTCCCATGAAAAACTTTTTCAGCGACTTTTCGTACAAACATTTTTTCGCTCGGTGAAGTTGAATAAACTGTTTTTAACATACAAAAACATTTAATTTTGTGCTCTCTGTTGGTTTTTTGAAGAAAAAAATCAAATAACTAATTATAACTCAATTTTCTATAAAGCTAGACACATCAAATTGGCATATAGGTACGAGTCTCTATATAGGCCACTTGTGTTCATAATTTTAGATACTAAAGTAGCTTTGTTATCTTCAAAAATGAAAAAAATATTTCGAAAATAATGCAAGAAAAACTTGACTGTCTAACAAATTTATCTTATTTATTTACAAAATGGAAGACCTGCCAATTTTAGTGATTTTTTGTATAAAAAAATCACTAATAAGGAGATCGCGACTTTTGTAATCCTTAGGTAACATTCTCATTTTATTAAATTAAAATGAAGAAAATTAGGCTAAAGCAAACACAGATATAATAAAATAAAGACAATTACTTCTATCACAACTACAAACGTGACTAAAAACAAGTAACATGGACAGAACGTTTGCTGTTTCTTAGTAATTCTCGTAGCACGTCTGCTGTAAACGCTAAATCCAGACTTCAGAACGTCTGCTGTTACTGAATATGCATCGGGCATTAGATTCAGTTTTAATTAAGTTATTTAATTTTTCTGTTTACATATATACAGGTCGCGCGTTTCCTCCGTAAAGCTCAATATATCCGTTGTTATACAAGATACGAGAAAAATTTTATACTTTAATTATAAGGTGTCTTTAATTACACCTTATAAAATTATTTTTACAAAAGTCGTTGGTGACACAAAATGTGTTTTTTTTAAATGAACACCCCTATATTATTGAGTTTTTGCATTTTCATCAAAATATAATGCATGTTGTAAGAAAAAAATTGGAACGCAGTAAGTGCGTTTTGATAGCTAATTTTCGTTAAATGCTTTAAATTTCAGTAACTCAATTTGCTATTAACCTATGGTTCGTTGGCTACGAAACCAGTTTTTTCAGGAACATTTTGTTTATTTTCAGAAAATATTTGTACATTTTCACACAATGCATTTATTTTGATGAAGTATGGTACCTTGTTTATACTATATAGGTGTTAAGGGAATGGAGGCTAAATTTTAGGGATAAAATCTTCGAACTAAGCACATATGTAGACATAGGTAACGGTATATTGTTAACGAGGTTAATTCACAAACTTAATATTTAAAAATAATTATATAATTAACAAAAATGAAAGAACTTACGTAGATACTGACATGATGACTCTTAAAGTTAACAGTTTATGTTTACATAATTAAATTATAAGTATCGCGGCGTTATATTTTGAAGCAATCTAATATTTACCGACTACATTGTAGAAGCTTATTTAATTAACTATATTTTCTGACTAAATGAATCTCATTTATATTTACCAAACAATAACACATTTTGATTCTTAATTAGTATTGCGACCTTGCTGACTGCAACATTGTATGTCTTGCAAATTTGATTGTTATTGTTTACTTACTGAACGTGATAATTTCAATGTCAATCCATACAATGCTGACCTCTAATTAATTGCAATGTTTAATAATCCTTCCGTACAGAATTAAACTGAACTACTTTTAACAATTATTTTAGTGTTTTTACCAGTTATGTTTCTAAGGCTATTAGGGCCGTTATGATAGATTACCTGTTCTCTGAACATACTGCCAAGTCAACAAAAATGACGGCTCGCTGGAGGGCTCTGACCTAAATGTTTAATTTATCTTTTACCTAGGTTTGGCATTAATTATAATCATCGCAAGAATGTTAAATTGTATAGTACCCTAGGGTGAGAATTTGAACTACTAATACTTGAATAAGTGTAGACAATCTTAGGTATGTTACTGGACTTAATAATAAAATTAATAATTTTGGATTCAATCCTACGTATGATATCACAATAATTAAAATGATATAACTATGCCTACCACTTTATGATGGTAATCGTAATAATAAATAAATTAATCTTTTTGAATACAACCTTACGTGAGATACTCGACATAACAATAATTACAATTACAATAGAATTGTCTACTACTCTAAGATGGTAGTATAAATCTTAATGATAAAAAATTAATATTTTTTGATACACTCTATGTATCATAATAGAAATAACAATGATTAAACTAATAGAATTATGTATACCGCTCTAGGCTGGTAATATAATAAATAAAATAATATTTTTGATACACTCTATGTATCATAATTGAAATAACAATGATTAAAATAATTGAATTATGTATACCATTCTAGGAGCGTAATATAATTTACATGATCTGACAATTTCTTCCTCCTTTTTGGTGATGTGTTAGATACGTCATTTCGTCTTCCTTCTGGTGTCTCTCCTCCATGTTGTCTTGTGGTTGCTTCGCCTGCTGAATGAGTTGAAGAACTGTCTCTGCTTTGCTTGCAGAGCTCTTCCCACTCCACAAAATGCAGCCACGCCGACCCTGAGTCGTTTTGGAGTGCTTTACCTTTGACCCTTGACTGAACTTGACCACGCAGCGGCCATTGTTTGGTTGTTACCATGTGCCCTGCGTGTACTTTCTTCCTCTTGAACTTCCATCTAAACCTGTGCTTCCATTGGCGCACATACACTTTATACCCATATAGCTTGTACTTTTGCTTTGTTCGTGAGCCCTCCATTTTTGCTGTATGGCCCTTGTATATTTTGTGGCCTCTGCCCATTTTTGCTTGTCCTTGCTTCCGACCTCCATACTTCACCCCAGTGTGGGTAACTCCCTGGGTGGTTGTACTTCTTACTGCTCTTACTTTATACCTCAACTGCTTCGGGGTTCCTTTCTTGGACGCATTGATCAAACCATTAATCTTTACCCTTGATGTGGTCGCTGTTTCTTCCCCCCTTGGTTAACTCCTCCCAAATTTGGGAATTTTCAGCTTGGCAACCATTTTTGATTTGTTGCTGGACCATTTTCTATAAAATTCTTTCTTTCCTATCTTCGTTTCTATTGGGATTTTTTCTATTTGTACTACTGCTTGTTTTACTTCTTGTACTTCTTTCTTCCCCTTTAATAACTTGCTATCTCTACTTACATTAGTTTTCTTAGCGGCTGATTTGGCTCCAGATATGAGATTATCTGGATAACTTTTTAAATTAACTCTTTCCTGCTCGTCTTTGGCTTCTTCTATCTTTGATATTTCTTTACTTAACTTTAAATTACATATTTTTTGCTCGTTTGTGGCTTCTTCTACCTCTGGCATTTTTTACTTAAATTTAAATTAAATCTTTCATGATTGCTTCTTGCTTCTTCAACTTCTAATATTTCTTTACTTAATTTTAAATTAAATATTTCATGATTGCTTCTTGCTTCTTCAACTTCTGACATTTCTTTACCTACATTTACATTAAATATTTCATGATTGCTTCTTGCTTCTTTAACTTCTGGTATTTATTTACTTAATTTTAAATTAAATATTTCAAGATTGCTTCTGGCTTCTTCAACTTCTGGCATCTTTTTTACTTAAATTTACATTAAATATTTCATGATTGCTTCTTGCTTCTTCAACTTCTTGTATTTCGAATGGAACTTCAATTTGTAAATTAAATTTTTTATGATAGTTTCTTGACGCTACTTTTGCGTAGAATTCCTCAACTGTTGAATTTATTGCCTTTTAGACTTGCTCTTGGAATGCTGTCCGTTCCTTGTACTTGCCTGTGAAGATTGGTATTCTTATTTTTGGTAATTCGAATTCTGGAAACAGTGATGAATAGCGGTATGCTTCTTTGTTAATTGCTCGTTCCAGCTTAACCATGGCGTTATCGTACCATTGGCTTAGCGTCAAATGAGCTTCATCTAGATTTTCTGATTCTGTCATTCTATTTATATCCATTATGACATCTTCAATTTTATCCCATTGCCTTTCTAAGTTTCCTATTATGATTTCAAATTTGATAGGTATATCGTTATCGTTCATTTCGTTATGAGACATTACCTGTCCTCTGAACAATAGGTTTATACTGGTAAACAAATTTGATGCCTGCTTTCATTTAAAAAAATGCCTTTTTGCTATTAAAACATTTTTATGAAAATTAACTTCTATAATGCACTTGCATTTCTAAAATTAATTATTTTATTTTCCGGAATTTGGCATACTCAAATCAAAATTCGCAATAATGACGTAGTTTCTACGTTCAGACTTCTTATTTATTTGTCTCCATCTTAAAAAATAAGTAATAGTCTGATGGAGATAGGTCAAGGCTGTAAACAAGGTGCTGCAACTGAACGGACTTGTATTTTTTGATTTTTGTCTAAACTTTGTGAGCCATTATGAATTCAGAGAAACACCTACGATTAATCGGTTGTTACATCTTTCAACAAGTCTAGACGCAGCAAGTGTGTTATGGTAGTGAATATATATATATATATATATATATATATATATATATATATATATATATATATATATATATATATATATATATATATATATATATATATATATATATATATATATATATATGTGTGTGTGTGTGTGTGTGTATGTATGTATATACATCATTTACATATATCAATATATAAAAATTGAAACTGACCCCGGATATGGGTTCTAGGGGTCCTAGTTCGCGCTCATTTGCAAAAAAATTTCAACATTCAAAAGTCGGGATCTCCCCATTAGTGAATTTTTTCTACGAAAATTCACTAAAAAGGTCTTGGTCATCAGCTACAACTGTCAAGTTTTCTTCGATAATTCCTTGTGTGCACAACTTTTACTCAGAAGTCAGAAGTTTCGGAATGCAACGTGGTGACAAATTATTCATCCCTAAATTAAAATTATCAACAGGGATGCTCTGCAAATTCCGATTTCATGGGCCATAACCGCAATTTCGATTCGTTGATCATGTAACTTTATTTCTTCCCGTCTTGTAATTTAGTCTTCGGACCTTGCCTCGATGGGTCGTCCAATTTTATGGTAATCAGCAACGGATTCTCTGTCTTACTTGAACTGCAGTTGCTGAAATTTTATTTAAAATAATGATACATAATTTTTGTCAAATACAGCAGTCAAACGTTCGTTTGTAAATTTTGGTTGGTAGTCTTCTTTTGTCAAAAAGTTTATAATGCTTCTTTGCACTGGTTTTAAATGACCCACCTTCGAACATTTCCTACGTCACAAAAACCACACAAAATAATTAATTTACACACACAACTTGACAGATACTCGTTAAAAGTTAACACCAAATCAACAATGAGCAATTGATATGACGGCATGTTTGTTTCATCGATAGGTAGATTTCATTTTCATTTTCCCTCGGAATATTATACTCTATTATTAAAATATTGTTGACAAGCACTTTTGTTAATGCGAGGTTAATGTACTGGCCTGGCATCGTGTTAAGATTATAAAAATTAAATTAGTGTTTACTTCCTATTTAAGTATACTATTTTAACAGAAAAAACACAGTAGTAAAACTCTGGCTTTCATTGTAACAATGAACAAGTACAAGCAGCTAATCGATAAGGCTAAGAATGACATATACATTTATTAGAGACAAAATCGCCTCATTTCTAAACGATTTTGGACGTTTCTGCATTAAAACAAAAATTATAGGTCAAGAATATTATACTCTATTATTAAAATATTGTTGACAAGCACTTTTGTTAATGCGAGGTTAATGTACTGGCCTGGCATCGTGTTAAGGTTATAAAAATTAAATTAGTGTTTACTTCCTATTTAAGTATACTATTTTAACAGAAAAAACACAGTAGTAAAACTCTGGCTTTCATTGTAACAATGAACAAGTACAAGCAGCTAATCGATAAGGCTAAGAATGACATATACATTTATTAGAGACAAAATCGCCTCATTTCTAAACGATTTTGGACGTTTCTGCATTAAAACAAAAATTATAGGTCAAATTTTTCTTACCAGCATCCTATTTCTGTAACTTTAAATGATGGAATAATCACTGCATTACGTAAACTAAAAGGTAATTTATTTGTCCGGGCATTTGGTTTTAATCATATAGTGTGGAACAGCCAAATGGAAGAAAATCCCAAAGCACGCCATTTTTAGATTCAAAAATGCTATCATGCAAGGAGAAAACTTCATCCCTACATTCAGTCCCCTTTAATTGGCATTTGCAACATCAACATTTTTAAATAAGAAGTAGGGGCTTGTAATACCTTATTTAAAAGATGTATTCATTCTCTATTCAAAAATGCTATCGTGTTAAAATTTATTGGCAAGATTAACAGTAAAAAAAAATTATCTGATTGAAGAACTTCGCTACAACATACTAAACAATTAATAACTAATTGCATTACATTCTTGATAATAAGCAAGCAGAAACTATTTCAGTGTCCTTTTTGGACGTATCAATTAAAAAGTAGACATAAAAAGTTGTCAGCATTCTTTATATTTGACAATGTTAGTTTTATTTAAAATACCTTAGCAACTTGCTGCGTGATTCTAACCGCATGACTGTCAGTTGGTAACTGCAATTCACAAACATACTTTATTTAACAGAAATGCATAAAAAACAATTTTACAGATGATTGGCCACGGAGATAAAACACGATTACAAATCGAAGCTTCTCGCCTATGTCAAGAAAAATGTTCCGATGTGCCGTCTATATCCCAAAAGGCAATTAGTTAAACTGAAAAGCTATTTCTTGAGCTTGGAAATGGTAGGCAGATGCAAAAAAAACATTCTTATGAACTAAGTAATACCAGATTGGATGTAATGTTTAAGTTTGAGGAAACCCCACATACTTCGAGTCGACAAGCAGCCACAATATTGAATGTCAGCCATTAATCGATTATTCAAGTATTAAAAGAAAGTCAAATGCATCTATATATATATATATATATATATATATATATATATATATATATATATATATATATATATATATATATATATATATATATATATATATATTGATACAAACTCATGAGCTCATGGAAGTGGATTTTAATAGAAAAACGTCTTTAAAAAAATGATGGTAGTGTTAGATAACAATGTTATCCAATTGGAATATGTTTGGTTTTCTAAAGAGTGCAGTTTTACACTTTATGGTCATGCTAATCGTCAAAATTGTCGCTGCTGTGCTAAAGAAAATCATATACGCTGGATGAGAGAAGAATATACGCACTACCCTGAAAAGGTTAATGTCTGGGCAGGAATAGTTGGAGACCATTGGAGATAATTATTTAGCACTGCTTCAAAATAATGTCGTGCCAGTTTCGAAAAACTGTCAAGCAAACCCACAAATTCCGGCGAATATGATATGGTTCTAGCAGGATGGAACACTGACTTAATATTTTCAAATCGTTGGATAGGGAGGCGTAGATCGTTAGAATGGTCAGCACGATTACCCTATTGGACTCTTTATGGAAATATAGGAAAATTATTGTATACCAAACTAAACCTCACGATTTAATTGACTTAAGAAGAAGAATACCGATTGCGATTAGATGGGTCACGCCTCAGATGTTGATTAACATCAGCAGACATTTTTATTCACGATTAGGATTCTGCCAAGACGTTCATAGCATGCATTTTGAACACCCGCTACATTAAAATTGATGTTTTTTATTTTATTTATATTTCCTAGACAAAAACAAAAAACAAATTCAATTAGACAATATTTAGCTTTATATATCAGTTTGGCACTTTTCGACTTCACTTAAATTCATAAAAAGGTTTTCTTTTCATGTTTGTTATTACATAATTAGTTTAGTAGAACTCATGTTATATGTAAGTATTTTAAACTTTTATATTTTTTCCAAGTAAATTGTAAACTTTTTTCTTTCCATGTTGTAGCCTTGAGAAAGGAATAAATTTTCCCGAAAACTCGGCCTATAATAAAGAGTTTTATTCTACAACTGACGGCTTTCCCACAAGTTTTTGATATATATATATATATATATATATATATATATATATATATATATATATATATATATATATATATATATATATATATCTGTGCCTTTGTGTGTGTGTATGTAGAGAGAGAAACATATAAATATGGAAACCAAACTGTCTCCGGATATGGGTTCTAGAGATCTAATTGGCACTCATTTGATCAAAATTCAAAAGTCGCACCCACGCGAACAAAATTTTTAGATGAAAGATTTCTAAAAGGACTAAGTATGTGAAACCCGCGTTGGAAGAATATGAAGCAGGTTTTTTAAAAATTACAAAGGCAGAGTTGAATAGAACCTGCCCAGTTGTTATGAATATAAGATCCTGGCACGTATAATGCATTTTACCGATTTTAAAGCCGCCTTGGACTTTCTAAAACGAAATTATTAACACACATACTCAGCGAATTTGGAATCTGTATTTATATACCTAACTGAATTTTTCTTATTTAGCTCTAACGAACTGAGGATGAAAGGAAGACACCTGACAATTTAAATCAAAATCCAAAATTTATTTCTTAAAATGCGCCACCGATTATATATATATATATATATATATATATATATATATATATATATATATATATATATATATATATATATATATATATATTTGTGTGTGTATGTGCTGCTCATGCGTGGGTACGTGGGTGCGTGCGTGCATGTGTTTCGTTCTTTTTAGGACGACCAATATACCATACCTGCACTCAAAAAAGTCGGCCAGCCAGGCATAATATGTAGTGGAGAATAACACGGTTCAAGGCTTCCACAGCAGCTTCCACGTACATGCAGTATGGGAAAAAAAGAATCTGTGTGAGGAAAACTAACAAAAACAACTTCTTCCTTACCTAATACCACGACAGGCATTGCATTACACTACTCGGTAGCCATCATCACTTTAGTCCTGCCGGGACTTGCGATAAAATGTAAGCAGGAGGAACATACCTCTTTCGTCCTTTTTAGGACTCCTCATATTGCCATACTTGCGCTACAACAAGAAGTACGCTGGGTGAAGAAACTAGGAATTTAAAACAAAATACTCTCCTGGATAATACCACGACGGGGGTTGAATTAAATCACCCGCTAGCCACCATCAATTCAGTCCCATCGAGACTTGCGGTATGATATTTAACACGCTGACACACTTGTTACCCGAAGATACATAGCCCGGTTGCGTCCTTGTTAGGACTAATCAATATGCTACGCTCCAACAAGTTGGCTTTAAGGCAGGCATCACCATAATACGCAGTGAATAATGGCTCGAAACACAATTTCCAGGTTTGCGACGGTTCTAGGCTTCTACAGCAGCTTCCACGCGTACACAGTGCAACAAGAAGGAAGCTGTGGGAAGAAACTTGCGAGCAAAAATAAATAACCCTCTGGCCAATACCACGAAGAGCGTTGAATCACATTACTCGTAAGCCACTATCACTCCGGTCCTGCTGAATTTAAATTGTGATGTGTAGTACGCTGTAGCAGTGATAACCATAGGATGCATGGTCCGGTTTTGTTCTTCTTAAGACTCATCACTGTGCCAGATCCACGCTTCAACAAATCGGCTTTGTGCTATTTTCATGTTTGTAACGATGCTAGGCTTCCACAGCAGCTTACACGTTGCAACAAGAGGAAAGCTGTGGTAAGAAACTGGTGAGCGAAAACAATTACTCCCCTGCCAGTACCACGACGGGTGTTGAAATACATCACTTGCTAGCCACATTACTTCAATCCAGCCGGGACTTGTTGTATGATGTATAACACCTTATAGCAGTGATCACCAGAGGAGATATTGTTATGACTCATCATTATGTCATACCTACCCTCCAACAAGTCGGCCTTGAGGATGGCATTGTCAAAACATGCAGCACAGTATATTGTGGAGCGCCATCTGTTGGGTTGTGACGACTTTAGCTTTCCACAACTTTAAGGTCGACTTGTTGGGGCATATATTAATGAGTTAAAGGACAACACCGGTCTATGTCTTCTCTGCCGATTACTACTGCAGCATACTATACACACACAGATATATATATATATATATATATATATATATATATATATATATATATATATATATATATATATATATATATATATATATATATAACATATAAAACATAAACTGACCCCGGATATGTGTCCTGGCAGTCGTATGTGGAACTTATTTGAAGAAATGCCTTGAAGGTCATAAAATTGATAATATTCTCATCAGCAAATTTATTTTCAAGAATTTACAAAAAGAAAATGGTAGCGGTGGTTGCCAGTATAAGATATCCGCAGTATTTTTGCATTTGAAGAATTATGAAGGAAAACTGAATAGATTAAACAATTGACCTAAATCTCTTCGTATACTCGTTTGAATTGTTACATTAATCTTGGTTACATGCTATTGCAAAAAACTACACCGCTTTTGCACTTTGAACCTCCTAGTAATGGCGAAGTAGTGCAATTTAAATCAGAATATTTAATCTTATATTCATGCAGTTTGGAGTTTTCATTGGCTCTCTTATTCCTCGGCTCCGCTGAGATATGAAAATGTCAAGTACACTAGGTCTCAGATCAATTTAAGTAGAAGCATCAGAAAATATTATGCCTCGTGAAGTAGATGGCAATTTAGAGGTTTTCTCTACATAATTCCATATAGAAAAATAAAAAATATGTTTAAAAAATTTAATTCCAAATAAATTGAAGAATCAGTTGGATTTACTATCATTACAAGGAGGCTCAACAATTAGTTTTGTAAATTAATTTCATTAAACATTTTTCAACTTATATATTCTAATATACAGGTTATTAGATTATTATTAGTGAAAAAATTAAGTAGCCCAGTTCGTTCGACAGCTAACACTTAGAGTTAGGACTATGAGATCTCGGGCTCGAGGACCGCAATCAGAATAAGCTTCTTCTACCTGAATGTGGGACAGCTGGATTCTAATGAGTTATAGGTGGTGTCTTTTGTTTATATGTGTGTGTGTAAACTTCCCCACACGTGGCATAGAATCAAGGGTGCGGAGATTGTCCACTGAGGTATTATTAAAGAAAAGGA
Organism: Tillus elongatus; assembly: GCA_964006375.1. Lineage (NCBI taxonomy): Eukaryota > Metazoa > Arthropoda > Insecta > Coleoptera > Cleridae > Tillus > Tillus elongatus. The sequence continues at coordinate 140,232,610 of OZ023262.1, forward strand.
AGAGTTCGTTACAAACTTGAATACTTTTAAAGCACTAAATGCATCTTGTTTATGTTTACTGGTTGGGAGGTTGTAGTTTTGAACCTTTCAAAAATTATTCTATCTAGCGCGCCGGTCCTAGGAGAAAACCACATTTTATAGTAATGTGTTGAACTGCATGATGGTTTATTCTGTCGATTACTTGCGCTAGTGCAACTCTCTGGCCTAACGCTATGTAGAGATACCGGAATTTTGATTTGGAGTAAATATAACAGTACTAAGCGTTTCTTTTTGTAAGGTTATGCAAAATAATCAAAAGCAATTACATTGCGTCAATCTTAAAGTGTACATACAGTATAGTAAGTATAGAAATACTTTTCACTATTAATCAAACATTATTTCCTTAAGTTCTATTCGTGGTTACAACATCATAATTTTCGTGAAATTCTCATAAAGTGAGTGAAAATAACTCTGATGTAGTGGCAAAATTTTTGGGGCACCGCTACATTTGCACTGTTATTTATTTATTCATCATTTATAAAATACTGTATCCCAAAAGCATAAACCATTTAAGAGCGAGGTGATATAGTGAAAAAAATAATAAATATAGTTCCCAATACAGATAAGCTTAAAAATAAATGTACACAAAAAGAACCGATATAAAAATTAAAACAACAATAATACAAAGAAAACAAAAAAATATATCCTATATACAGCCGAGTAAGGCTGTATTAATCTCTCTATAAGATCATTGTGAGATGTGCGACAGGGTAGCCATTTTGTTTGTTTGTTGGATACAGGAGGGAGAAATGCATCATGCAGACTTCATTCACAACACCGTAGTGTGTGGGATATCGAGGTACTGTGAGACTCATACTCACTAAAACTCCCTCTCAAGGAGTACCGGACCTTAGCCCATACCTCCGTTGGAAAGATTTCACACAGTGACGTTTAAGTTTGAATGTTTCCATTCTGTTTTTGCCGCGGGGGCGTGATCGGGTAAGTATAAGCTTTGGACGCTTATGCCCATGTGGAAGTTGCTCATCGTAGTCGGTGGCACTACGGAGAAGAGCATTTGGGTGAGAAGCGGCTTTTGCGAACTGAGTGGTAGATAGTTGAGTTATAAACTCAAGTATCGAAGGCATTTCCAGATCTAGGTGAATCTGATTGTTTCTGACAAACCATGGCGCTGCGGTAACCATTCTCAGAATTTTATTCTGGATGATTTCAAGGGTCTTGATGTGTGTCGCGGCCGCGGTGGCCCATGCAGGGGATGCATAGGTCAAGGCTGGCTGGATTATGATTTTGTACGTGAGCAGTTTATTGTTAATGGACAATTTGGAATTTCTATTAAGAAGTGGGAACAGCTTCGAGATAAACATCGAGGCTTTTCGTCGGACAAGTTGGACATGGGGGCTCCATGTTAAGCATTTGTCGAGGAAAACCGCGAGGTATTTGGTGGAACCTTGTTAGGGTATTTGGCGGAATCTTGCCTGGGAATTAGACGGTTGTCTAATGAAACGTGTTCGTGAGGTGTGTGTCGCCTCTTGGAAAATAGGACTGCTGAACATTTATCGGGGTTTATAGCTAGACAAGATTTCCTATACCAGCCTTGCAGCTCGTCTGCGGCCGTCTGAAGTCGTTCGGTTATTATCCTTGGCTGAGTGGAGCTGCTGAGGATGGTAGTGTCGTCTGCGTATAGTGCGTATGTCACGTTTAGGGGCGGTGTCGGCATGTCTGCGACAAATATATTGTATAGCAGAACCCAGCGGAAGACCAGCCGTGGCTGAGTACGTTCTTGATCTGGTTTCCAGATGTTTTACTTGGAACTTCCTCTGTTGCAGGTATGACCTGATTAGCAGAATCAAAGGAAGAGGATAATTGAATGACAGAAGTTTGTTTAGAAGGCCCGCATGTCAAACCCTATCGAAGGCTTGAGCAATGTTGAGAAATATTGCACCAGTTAATTTTTTTTAATTCAAACCTTCGGATATGTTTTCCACCACACGAAGGACTTGGTCTGTAGTGGAGTGCTGGTGTCTGAAACCGAATTTCTTGTCTGGTAGGTATGATTCTCAGAAGTGAATGAAGCTAGCCTTTTCTGAATCAGTTTTTCGACGATTTTGCCGATGACTGGTAGTAGGCTAATGGGCCTGTAGTTTTGAGGGAACAGCGGATCTTGGCTGGAGTTTGGGATGTTGATAATCTCGGCAAGTTTTCACATGGAAGGAAAATGTTGAAATCGCAGCATGTCATTCATAATCGTAACTAGGAAGGGTCGCCATCTTGGCGCGTTGCCAAATAGTATGTTGCCATGATAGCTTCAATTAACACAACATGTGATAAATAGAGACTGTGCACAACCGACCCACAATTTTTGTAAATTGTCAGCCCTGGCCCATTTCTTCCCTGATACAGGGGAAATGTATATAAGACGACCTGTCGTACATCTCATAATCTTCTAGTAGGCTGTCTGCCTTAGCCGTATTTCTTTATAGGTGTGTTCTCGCTGTAATTAGTATAGTGCACTGACGAACTCTAATTAAAGCGAAACCGACCTGCGTTTCTAATTATTGTTAGAGTACATCTGACCTTCTTATAAGATGTTTCAAATGTATATACGGAACTGTAAATAGGCTGCAAGTTACGGCAGGTAGTGTAAAGGCGAAGCGATTGCTGCAAATGCGTACGAGCCAATATAATAATAATAATATGCAAATATTATGACAACACCTTATCATCATCAATTTCTAAAGTTGTTTTCTGCCTTTGTCCAATCACTATTGCTCTTACTTTCAGTAATTTTCAATAAATCGTTGGCCAAATTCTGGATCTTGTGATTATTGGGACTAAATCATCAGGTGAATGTGCCTATGTACTTTAGAAAATAGCAAATATAATTTGATCATTCCTATTTAGATAATTTGGCATGATTCTCTAGAAATTTGATGACCAGGTAGAAAATATGTCGACTCTTTACTATCTGATCATGATTTGTGGGTATCTAAGGTGGATAATAAGATAAGAATGTTGATGGCGATGTTGCAAGGGAATTATATTGAAGCACACAGACAATTTCACGCGGAGTAGACAATGTAGACCACTTACTGTCAAATTGAAATTAATCAACAAAGCAACAAATGGTGGCATCGGTGTTCTACCTCCTCGATGTACATGCTTATTGTATTTACAGGTTATTGAATATATCAAAAGCCACTGGCTTATTTATCCTTATTACTTTTAGATTCGGAATATTGATATTTTGTTTTATTTATTTTAACACACTATTCAGCAAACTCGGCTTCGTTTGTATTTTCTTTTGGCCCTTATACCAGCGCTATGTCATCTGCGTACTTTTTGCAAAGGAACTGTTGTCCACTTTTTTTAATCCTGCTGTATTTTTCTTTAGCCAATTTATTGTATCTTCTATAAGTACTCAAAAAAAACAATGGCGATAATGGGCACCTTTTTTTCGCCTTCTCTCATTTTAGCTTAAGTGTCATATTTGTTAATATTTATTATGGTCATTGACTGAGGCGCGTATCACTCCAATCGAATCCAGCTCTCTTCATTGTCTGAAACAGTATTTTCCAATTCACATTCTCGAATGTTTATGCCAAACATGAACACGGTTTTACTCCGAAAATTGGTTTTTTTTTTGGGAAAATTTTTATACCTCCGGAAATCACAACGCTATGGCAACCACATCGTGGTCTGGTTTATATCATAAAATGTAAACCACGTACTAAAATTTAGATCTCCAACTTAAGAGACAAAAAAGTTATAAGCATTAAAAAAAATTGTCAAAGTAGCGATTTAAAACGTAAAATTGGCAAGACTTAGGCAAGAAACCTGTAACGAATGCGGGTTACGTAGAAAAATTGTAGCAAGAAGTGTGTTTTACAAGCACTTAAGTTTCAGCTTCAACCGTCATTGTCCTACATTTTACAAAACAATCTCCAGAAAATTCATTTCAAATAGATCTTCTCTGATGCTTTGGCAGTAGTTTTAGTTTATCATTTAATGGTCGATAATTTTTAGCGAATTTCCGTAGAAAAGGTTTGTTTTTGAAGAGACCGCCACTTTTAAATTTTTAAAAGATTTCTTTAAATGAGGCTGAGCTAGGCCCCATAGAACCCACATCCGGGGTTAGTTTCAGTTTTTGTCTTTTTTAAAATACACAAGGTGACGAATTTTTACGGTAAAGCTCAATATATCCGTTATTATACAAGGTACGAGAAAAAAATGTGTACGTTAATTATATGGTGTCTTGAGCTGCATCTTACAAAATTATTTTTACAATCATAGGGTGGTTCATAAGTCGTTCGTGATACAAACTTTATCTTTTTTTAATCAAACACGCCTTCTATTCCTTCATTTTTATATTTTGCATCGAAATATAAGCGATGTTTGTAAGAAAAAAAAATTCGGGACACAGGAATCGCGTTATGGTAGCGAACTTCCAATAAATGCTTTAAATTTCAGTACCTCAATTTGCTATTAACCTAAGGTTGGCCAGCAAACCAGTTATTTGGGGAACATTTTAAGTTTATTTTCACAAATTTTTGTATATTTTCAAACCATAAAATTGTTTTGATAAAATATGGTACATTGCTTCTATTATATAGGTTATAATGGTAACCAAATTTTATGCCTGCTTTCTTTAAAAAAGTACCTATTTGCTTCTAAAGACATTTTTATGAAAATTCACTACCCTAACGCACTTGCGGTGTCCAGACTTTTTGTTCTGGTTTGCTTGCATTTTGGAGCGTTTAATATTTGTGGAATAGTAATACCTGTCGTAAAGTCGGTAAGCTGTTCTTCCGATTTGTAAAATTTCTCAAACATTTGAAAAAGTCTCTCCATTGTCACGCCGGATTTTTTCAAAACTTAGTCTATATTAGGAGGTTTCCTTGTCTGTAAGGGATTTCTCAAATCTTTCTCTTGAAATAGGCGGGATCAAATCATCTGGGCTGATCTTTGCTATTTCATCTATATACTCTTTTCTACAGTTCAATTCCCCTCTAGAATATAACTCCCCGAGGTAAGCTTTGTAGTGCTTAATATTGTCTTTCATTTCTTGTCATAAATATCCGGAGTTGTCTTCTATGGCTTCAATTTTTGTTTCTGGATTATATTGTGGTTTTGTTACCTACTGGTAAGCTTCCCCCGACCGTCTTTTTATGTAACTTTTTTGCATTATTCCTTTGCGTCCATACTTTCGACTTCTTATATTTTTGCTTCATCATATTGCTAATTTGTTTATGACAACCATATGCCTCTTCGTTTTAAACATTTGTCTACCTGTTACGCTCATATATTAGCTTTACAATTTCTGATGTCGTCTAGGGTGTCCTTGGTTCTGATTTCCTCTTGCCCAGTTGTTGCGTCACAGCTTCCTTTAAACCGATTTAGTTCATTGGTTTTGTTCCAGTCCCTTTGGGTCTCTTAATTTAAGCACGTTCCATTTCCTTCTTGTATTACATCCATTGTTTGTTAGGCCGTTTTCACATTTTGCTAATACCAGATTATAGTAAGTCATTACACCCGTGCCTTCGCCCCGCTCCAGCGGTGGTAAGAGAGCACGAGGCCGAACATCATTAATCCAGGTTCAGAGAACGGAGGAGACGTAAAGATCCAAGGACGACAGATTTCTGCACCCTGCAAGCTAGTGAATAGGCAGCGGCATGACATGCGAGAATTTGCTCGAGTTCCCGCAGCAGCCAATAATCAGAAGGACGAGTCGTATATTGTGTCCCGGATAAAGCTGCCTAAGCTCAAACATAAGGTCTCTATACTTGGTCCGTTTTCCCTCTCCTTTATACTAACGAGCCGCAGCAGTAGCCGAGAACTCTATAACAAACAGGATTTTATTTTGTTTGTCGAGAAGGATAATGTCAGGTCTATTAGCGGCTACTGGCCTGACAGTGGAGACCGGGAAAATCCAGTATATACGGCATCTCTCTTTCTCCACCATGGACTCAATATCCCCCGGTTGGTGAGGCAGCACTGGTGTTTGGTCTATCCCATACGAATGTCGAAGATGGTAATACAACACTCGAAGGGCCGCATTATGCCGGTACAGATAATTGGGAGACGTCATTACCGGACATGCACTCAAGAGATGCATGTGGGTCTCCGGCGATTGATGACAGATTCTGCAGCTGTCATCTGCCACGTCCACCCGCATCACGCGCCTGCCGTAGGCCAAGGTGTTTATAACACCATCTTGGCAGGCCACGATGAACTCTTCAGTCTCTGATCGGAGCCCCGCTGATTTTGAAAAAGAAAATGCCAGCCTCGTTGACAAGCCGTGTTCTTCTATATGCCGCAAGAACATTCCGTGCAAAGGCTTGTCAACATGCTGCCCCAATAGATGTTTTTGTAGGGCATCCCTAATTGTAGCTCTTAAGGTCGGAATGTCAAGGTCAGTCACCAACGGGCGATCATCTTGCCTTCTTCCCGACCTGTGATCGAAGCATAGTCCGAGTTCACCTGCTGCCTTAAACAGGAATGCTCCTGTTCCTGCAACTTCGTGCGTTTGGACAATTCACAGAAGAGGATCCCAGCTTTTGAGGATCCTGCAACTCATCTCAAGGACCTCTTTTCCGTGTAACCACTCCATGTTTGGTAGTCCCCTACCTCCGAGATGTCTTGGGAGGTATAAGCGAGGAACTGACGACCTCGAGTGCAAGCTTCGATGTTTGTGGAGAAGCTTGCGGGTATCCCTATCCAATTGGCGCAGCTCTTCCACTGTCCACTTTATCACTCTAAAGGAGTAACGGATGACTGGAGCGGCAAGTATATTGGTAGCCAGCACCTCGTTTGGCCCGGACAGCCCCGAATGCCAGATTTGCCGAAGCCGCTGTTTATACTTACCGCGGAGAGCCTCTTTCGTTTTTGCAGCGTCCTGAATGCCTGATTGCTCAACACCCAGGTACGTATAAGTCTCTCCGACACCTAGATGTTTTATGGTGCGTCCGTCGATGAGCTGCGCATCATTTGGATAGCCTTGAAGTCGTCCCCTCTTTATATGGACCACAGCGCACTTGTCCAAGCAAAGCTTCATCCCGGTGTCAAGCGTAAACTGCTGTACCACCCTAAGAGCTTGTTGGAGCTCGCTCTCACCACAGGTATAGATTTTCAAGTCATCCATATAATCCATATAATCCTGGGTCTTCTGTTTGAGGGTGGCCCACAGAGATAACCGCGGGTTTTTCGGAGAGCTGCACTCATCGGTAGCAGCGAGAGGCAAAATAGCAGAGGGCTAAGTGAATCTCCCTGAAAGACTCCCCTCCTATATGATATTGGTTATGTAAGGGTTGTTCGGCCGCCGGATGTTATGACAAACCGTGTCCTTCACAATGACATCAGATGTTCTATACATTTCGCTAGCGGCTTTGGTACAGCAAGTTTGCCGAACAAGCAGCGCAACATATCATGCGACGTCGTGTCGAACGCCTTGCGGTAGTCTATCCAGGCCATGGACAGATTTCGGAGATACTGCCGTGCGTCTTGTGTAACGCAACGGTAAATCAACAAATTCTCCCTACATCCATCCATTTTTTTCAAGGAACCGCGCTGCTCACTGAATTCTCCAAATATTGTTTCCACTGCCCGCAACAACCTAGCATACAAAATCCTAGTAAAGATCTTGTAGCAGGTGTTCTGGTAACTTATGGGCCAGTAATTCTTTGATCACCTTTCTTTGGGACAAGTGCGGTTCTCCCTTCGACAAACCACTGAGGAATCGGCTTCCCATGATTCAACCATCGGTTCCCTTCTTACAGAAAGGCAGGGGTTCGGCAAAATTTCCAGGATAGTGAGGTGAAACTGCTCCCTGGCGTCGGTGATTGGCCATAGTCGCGGAAATAGGCCGACGTTAAAACAAAACACACACACACACACACAACCATCGGTTAAATATTAGAGCCAGCCGGCGGTGGACAGATGGAAAACTCTTCCACCAGATGCACCAGATGGAATGAATGCCGTCTGGTCCTGGGGCAGCGTAGTTGCCTCGTAGAACCTCGAAGGGCTTCCGTAACCTCTGCATCAGTGATTGCCGCGCACACCTCTGGTTGTTCGACATTGCAGTAAGCCGTAAAGTGTGCCATGCCCGGAGTGGCTTCTTTAAACTGAGGCCTAGCCTCATAGATCTCCCTCCAGAAACGCTAGACATGTTGGACATTTAGTTGGTCACTGACTGGTTGTCTAGGTAGTTGGAGTATGCGAGAGGGATTTCTCTGAAAGGTTGAGTTATCAGTTATCCACCTCACTCGCCTCAGCAACGATTTTTTAAGTATCGCCAATGCCCGTATATTATCTAAGGCGTGTTGCTTGATGTTTTGTAGCACTGCTATGCTCAGTGTGTGATGTTTGCGCCTTAAAACGGCTGCCACTCGTTACGCCTAGTAAACGGCCTTCCGGCTCTTATATATTCTATTACACACTGAATACGGAAGGCTTCCTGTCTTGATGTTCTTATTTTTGTTTTCAACTTCGCTATGCGTCGCCTCAACTGCACGACACTGCGAGAAGTTTCGTTTTTTTGACCTGACGGCACAAGGGTAGAGGCAGCGCAGTTGATGGTCCAGATGTCGGCATCCTCCGGAAGTTGCTCATCGAGACCAGCATCCAGTTGGGCGAGCTGTTCAGGCCTAGGACTAAATTTCACATTGAGAAAAGCCCTTTGACTCAAGCCATTCTCACTCGTTTCAGCGAGGAGCGGCAGCTGTTCTGTGATTGGTCGCGGTGGTGTTGAGATCCGGGAAGGTTATTCTTGTGTACCATCTCCTGTGCAGGTATGACCCATAATTCCGCAGATGTTGTGCGGAAAGAACATGCTCCGGATGCATGGATATCCACAAAGCATGCAACCTTCCCATGTATCCCCTCCTTGCAGGCGAGCTGTTGCCATAACTCTGCAAAAGATCGTTCCGAAGATCATCGGTCCACTCAATTCTCGTTGCGCGGTCGTTATCAGGCATCCCTCCATTGTCCTCTCCACCTTGCATATGGTATCCATCCGATCGAGACTGGTTAGAGAGGAAATTTGCTCTTGTCCTACTGCAAACAAGCACAGTATTAGGTCGGCGCAGGGTGTTGGCCTACGGCGACCCCCAACCGTCGGCGTCGTTCCGGATAGCGATAATTACACTTCTGGCTGCAGTGCACCTACCGGCCAGACTTTAAGGTGAGTCGAGAGGAGTTTATAAAGGAATCAGGTAATTTGGATAAAGGAATATAGAACATTGGTAGAAGAGGACACACGTAAGTTGGACAGCGGACAGCTGGTGTGGCTGGCTGTACCACGTATTATTATTATTACTATTACTATTATTATTATTAATATTATTAATATTGTTTTATGACAGTTATAGTTCAGAGGTATGGTTACTTTTTAAAAATTCTCAAAATCATGATCTGGTCAGAAACGAATTTCACTTCCACATCGTCAATACGTGTGGATGTATGGCATTGGCGACAAAGGTTTAATTTTTTTTCGCTTAAGCGTCATAAAAAGTGTCAAAGCATATAGAAACCATGATTTGGAACCGAATTAGACATATAGGGTGTAAAGTTATTGACTGTAAATATCATAGGAATTAAAATTTTACCTTTCAATGCCCTGTGTTACTGAAACTATCAACTTTCGGATAAGGCATGTTTCCGTCAATGGTCACAGTTTGACGTGTAGTATCTCCAGATTTCCCATTGTTAATTAATCACCCTGTATATATATATATATATATATATATATATATATATATATATATATATATATATATATATATATATATATATATATATATATAAATATTCAGGGTGATATATATGTTACTTTTTTGTTGTTTACGTGGACTGCAGTTTCGAACCTTCCTGGTTCATCCTAAGCACGCTATTGACTCTGATCGTTCCTGTGTGGTCTATGTCTGAAACTGAACGTGACGTTTTAGACATAGACCACACAGGAACGATCAGAGTCAATAGCGTGCTGATAAGGAACCAGGAAGGTTTGAAACTGCAGTCCACGTTAACAAATAAAAAATCACAAAAAGTACAGCACACAAATAAAGTGTATATTTAAAAGTGATTACAATGTATGTATGTATATATATATATATATATATATATATATATATATATATATATATATATATATATATATATATATATTGCTCAAACTTCAAAGTCGCGATTTTCTCATTAGTGAATTTTTTCTACGAAAATTTACTAAAATAAACAAGATCTGATACATTACAGATAAGCGAATAAAACTGCGCTAGAAAAAGTGAGAGAACAAGGCTGCTCATTGAAAGATATTGAGCGAGCAAAGCGAAATTTTGTTGGACTTACTATAAGACACAATATATTACTGATAACAATATTTGAAGGATACACACTGTAGAAATGGAGAAAGAGCAGACCAAGAAAAACCTGGCCAATTTAGTGAACTGCGGAAGTTACGATGAAACGAACGGAACTGCTGTAGAGAAGTCATGGTTGCGACCACAAGGCGACATCGCCTTTGGACTGTGATGATGCTAATACATCGTCACATGATTCCAAGTATTTAAGGAAAATGTCAGGGGGCTGTTTTCAAAGGGAAGGGGGGGGGGACGAAATGTGAAACATACTTTTTTACCAAAATTGATTTCTCTTGAAATCAAAATTCAATTTATACTATTTGCTACTTATTCAAAGCTCATGTATGTTGTTTGAAAATAGACCAACGTAAGACAGTGACATTTTGCCGACGCTGCGACAATTAAAAACTCATTTGCATTTTAAATAACATTAAACCTTTATTAAAATTATCTTTGTTTGTTATCACACTGTTTTCCATTAGTAAAATAATCAAATGTACTTTTCTTCCAAGTACAAATAACGCTGACCATTTAGAACGATGCAGCATATGTAGGGTGTAGTGAACTGGAAGGTGTAGCCTGCTATTCAGCGGTGTATCTCACATTTTATATACATACACCTGTTTGATTTACCGCACTCATGAAAGGTCCCTATCTTGTCTATCCATCTCTCTCTTGCTTCCGTGAGATATACAGTGTTTCAGGTCTTGTTCACTGGTTAGTGAAATATGTGACAAGACATAGTTAACCAGTAAATGAAAAGGCTTTTGAATGATTGGCGTTGTGTTTAACATCTATTAAACAAAGTGGCAGGTCGAGCGACAACAAAAATATGTCTATTATTGTTTTTTTTTTAAATAATTATTTCATTCTGGTTTATCAATAATAATAATAATAATGATAATAATAATAATAATAATAATAATAATAATAATAATAATAATAATAATAATAATAATAATAATAATAATAATAATAATAATAATAATAATAATAATAATAATAATAATAATAATAATAATAATAATAATAATAATAATAATAATAATAATAATAATAATAATAATAATAATAATAATAATAAGTACACTTGGAGAACCATAATCACCACACCACATTTAAAAAACCTGACGATCGTTTAACTAACCAAGTTAGCGTCATCAGAATCTGAATTATTCATCCTCTGATGACTCTAACTTGGCTAGTGAAATGACCGTTAGGTTTTTCAAAATGGTTTGTGGTGATTTGGGTTCTCCAAGTGTATTTATCAGTGCTCATTACAGGTTCCAACCATTACTTAGTGGATAATAATAATGTTTATTTACAAATAGAGAGGAACATATTTAAACACCAATAATAATAAATAAAAAAATGGTTGATAAATTAATTATTGACTTGTTTATAGAGTAAAAGAAACTAAAATGAGCTAAACATTTGAATACACACAATATGTAGACATTTTTCTCACAGAGCAAGAAAAACTCATCCCCTAGTGACATAACATTAAGCTCAGCTTGTTACGTCAATGTTGCCAGAAGTCACATTTCAACTAATGTGCAAAACGCTGCAGGCATGAATAACCACAAATACCATTCTAAATACTTATATAAACTGTGGGATAGCGTAAGAATGTTTAATATCAACAGAGTTGTGAATATCACCTCTCGCTTTGGTCTTAAGCCATTTCTTTATTTCACTCTTAAATGTTCTAATGGAAGATAATAATTCTAGTCCGAGCGGGATGGTATTATATATTTTAAGTCTAAGATAATAGTAGCTTCTTTGAGTTGCGTTTTTTTCCAATTTTGGGTACATAAGCTACCCCGCCTTCGCTTCTGGTATAATAATATATGTGGTTTATTCCTACAAGATCACTTCGGTGTATATGTTGTCTGACCAATATGCAATAAAAAAAAGTTACCTCATATTAAACAAGTCTGGATTTGCAAAAAGCAACTTTGAGAGTAGTAAGTATATGGTTTGCGACATATAATTTTAAGAACCCATTTTTGTACCTTTTCCAGGTTTTTTTATTATGGGGCGTGGTTGGCCTGACCTGACCTGACCTGACCTGACCTGACCTGACCTGACCTGACCAAGCTAGTGGCTCCCCTGAACCGCTTTACTACACACTGGTACTATCTTTGCGACATACCTCCACGAGTGCAAAGCTGTCTATTCTTCTTCTCCTTCCACTTTTTACCCTACTTCCCCCGTCCGCTTTAAGCGATTATGGATTCGGGCAATCTAGTTGGTTGTTTCCTTCGCTTTGCCAGTTCTTGTGTCTCTCTCTTATGGTCATATCTTGCCTGGCGAATTCCATGACCTTTTTCCATGAGCTCTTGCCTTTGAACATTATTGGTACTACGGCGTCGATATTATGTTGCGTTGAGGGTGGCACTTCTCATCTCGTCGAACTTTGGGCAAACAAAAATGCAGTGTTCTACGTGCCCTCTTCCCCGCAGTAGATACATCTGCTCTCGTCTCGTCTAACTTTCATTGCTGGTTCATTTCTACAAGATCACGTCGGTGTATATGTTGTCTGTCCAATATATAATAACAAAAAGTTGCCTCGTAATAAACAAGTCTGGATCTGCGAAAAGTAACTCTGAAGGGTAAGTATACGGTTTGCCACACATAACTTTAAGAACCCATTTTCGTACTTTTTCCAGAGGGTTTAAGTATTTTTTGGTAGCCCCACCCCTACTTACTATTCCATATGTCAGGTGTGTCTCAGTTAACGCACGGTACAGAATTTTCAACTGCGCTAAGTGAAATGTTTCTCTGAAATGTTTGAATGTCCCAAGTAAAGATCTTGTCTTTTCTGTCACATAAGTTATGTGATAGTCCCATCTCACATGATGCGTGTAGACATTAAGATTTATTCTCGTTGCATCAGCTATATAAATGGTACAACATCCACAAGAACCAGACACACCCAGTCTGTCCAGAGGTGGCAAATTTAGAGTGTGTAATGTAAATGTGTAGCAAGTCTTCTAAAATTTCTACTCAGGAACTTATCATGCGGGTAGTCAATGAGGCGCTTGATATCATCTTTGATTTTAGCAATTACGCTTTGCCAACTCACATCACTGTAAAATATGAGAGTATCATCAGCAAAGCTCACCACGTCGTCACACATATTCAATGAGAACAAAACATTCGAATATACATTAAACAACAAGAAAATTGCCCCTTGAGGGACCCCACAATCCACAACACATGTTCTATTCAAAATATTCCTCACACTCACCTGTTGAGTTATTTGTGACAAGTAGTCTTTAATACGATTATATGCTATACTTCTAAAACCTATATTTTCCAAGACCTGAAATATATATATATATATATATATATATATATATATATATATATATATATATATATATATATATATATATATATAACTTTAAACTGTAATGTAATAACTATGGATAGCATAATTTGTTGACACTGTTTGTTGATTTTAAGATTCCCTCTTTTTATATGGTAATCTCCGAAACTTATGAGCTAAGTTTGTATTTGGTTTTACGTAACCGAATTGAGTAAGGCGTAGTAAACTGAGGGGTGTAACCTATTACTCAGATAGTAGCAATCCATAGGACGTTTATTTGATATCTGTAACGGCTATAATGGATATCCTTTTTAGGTATATTTATAGTAGGGCGGAAATCCAGTGAACACTGTTACAACTTAGAACAAAAAAAAAATGTCCATTTAAATATATTAAACAGATGGGGATGACTATTCCTTAAATCTTTGGAAGTTCTAATGACTACGAGCGGACATACAGTATTTAAAAACTATGTATTTAACATACATGTAGGAAGGTGGTCTCCTGACGCTTTAGATAGATGGGCTGAGAAGGCTATGGAGCAGCCCTGGAGCTCGGTCAGTGTCTGTAGATAAGCCAATAACTTCGTGGATAGGTCAGATAGAAACAAAAGTGTCTGCCACTGCTATCTCACATGACATTGGTAGGTGTAGAGAGGGATCTAATTTTCCGAGAATGCGGTGAGACTGAAGAACCATTTTACCACTACCTGTGTGAAAGTGAGGCTTTGAGGAGTCTTCGCACAGATGTGGTTGAATCAAGCACTCAACAGAGGAGTCAAGTAAGTTTCGTTCAATGGAAAACCGTCATGGTCTTCATTTTGAGATCGAGGGGTTTGGTGACGAAACCGAGGAGGTGTACGACATGCTTACTGGTAGCCGGGGTTAGCGAAAAGGGCCGATGTGGCCTACTTGCCTAGCGCTAGCCTCTCCATCATTGCTACCACTACTTAGTAGTAGTATTAATGTTAGTACATACATGTATTTCAACAAAAATGCGACATAAATCAGTACTGCCAACAACTTTTAAAAACTTCTGCAGCATAAACAATCTATTAATTTTATTGAGCCTCAATAAACACAAATCATTCTTACGACAACATTTATAGTAGTGTTATGAGCCAAGTAGTCTTCAAATCGAATAACACCTTGCATCATACACAACACAATTTCCATAAAAATTGATTAACTATAAACAGCTTGCACCCCTGGTAACTTCAGATAATTGATTCTTTGTAAAAGTAAAATTTATATTAATGTTCGCTTCCTCGCTGCTGTTCTTTGCCTGTCGGCTTCCGCGAAATGTTGCTGAGCCTTGTGTTTATGTTAGTACATTGAGCCTTGGAGTGTCCTTGCTTTGAACATTTGAGACACGCATTTTCTTGTTGCTTAAACGCATCTGAAATGTTTTTGTTTCCTTCTCTCGACTCTTCTAAGTATATATCGTCCAAAGTTCATAGATTAGATAGTTTGTGTGTCTGGTAACTGAGGGGGGAGAGACGTGAGAGGAGGGTAATGCATCATCTGCATTCCCAATGCGGATAACACCTATAGTTTCAGATTGCGTTTTAGTGTTTTAAATAAGATTTAGTAGAAATTTGTGTAACTTTTCTCAAAAATTATCGAATACGATCAGTTAAGGATTTATTTTCATGTTTAATTTGTACGAAATAGCGGTTACATCGAAACTACTGTCTTGAAGACAATATCTTATCTTTTCAGATGTTATGTTGTAAACATAAATGCACAGTAAATCAACGGTTTTACGAATTAAACGTTATTTATTCAAGATTATTTTTATGTTCAACAATTAAGTGAGTGAATCGTCATAAATGTAGAATGTTTTTAATGAAAAAAAAAGGTTATATATATATATATATATATATATATATATATATATATATATATATATATATATATATATATATATATATATATATTAAAACAATAACTCAATACATAACTTGACCCAGATATCGGTTTAAATACTTGGGGGAGTTGTTCGTAGTGTATTAATGTGCACAAATAATTCTAAAAAAGGCAATGATAAGTGGAAATAAATTTTCTTTCTTTTATTTTCCAAATGGGGTAAAAATAAATGTATTAAGTAAATTTGCAGATAAGCTCACGGAGTTTAAAAAAAAATTAGAATCATACTCAGAACCCCCCTTAAATGCATAAATCACAAGAAAAATTTCGCGCAAATTACCCCTAAGGAACTGGAATAAATAGGGATGCTTGGCAGGAAAAAAGGTAAAAAGGAAGTATAAACAAAAAATTCGAAAAAAAAAACAGCTTTGTCGTAACTATATAAGCTGTCTTTGTCCCATTTTGCAGCTACATCTCCTTAAAATCTTGTTTATCCCGCACAGATCAGGTCCCGTAGCTTTCTTGGTGGTTATTCCCAAGAAAATTTTCTTGCGGCGTATGCATTGAGGGTGGTTGTAGGCAGTAGGCATGCAAAAGGGGAAGAACCCGACCGTGTTTGGAGAAGGGCTCGGCCAGCATGGGACGGAGGTGGGGGTGGGTGCTTTGTCCTGGGGGTTTTCCTTCTCGTACTGCATGCACACAACCACCATCAAGGCATAAACTACACGAAAAAGTACTTGGGACAACCCCCAGAAAGTAACTGAACCTGAGGCGAATAGGGGTACTGTGCGGGATAAACATAATTTTACGGAGGTGTAGCTGCAAAATGGAATAAAGGCAGCTTATTTAGATCCGGCTAAGCTGTTTCTTCGCATTCTTTGTTTTTTCACTCATCACCCCTATTCACCCCTGGTCCTGTAATTTTTTTGGGGTTGTTTGCAAGACATTTTTTGTGGTTAATGCATCCAAGGTGGGTTCTAAGCACGTTTCTGAAAAACATTTTCTAAAAGCCCTCCGTGAGCTCATTTCAAAATTTACCAAGTATTATTATATATTATTAATTTACTTATTAGGCTAGCATAATTTGCTATTATTTTAAAATTAGATATAAAATGTCTGGGGTTTTGGCTCCGACATTAATTGTAAAAATTATAAACCTACTATTTTCTATGTGTAAAAATACATACTTACCTAGATATTATAAACTTAAATAATATACTTATTGTGGTTAGTTGCGTATTAACAAATGAACAATATCCAGCAAAATAAGTAAACTATTAAAAAATTAAAAACCGTAGGTTGTGATTTAGAAGAAAATCATTCTGCCCGATTTGAGGCATTACGAATTTATAATTTCATAAATAATAATTATTTTTTTAATCCTTTTTAGTGTACACCATGTAATTGAATCCATGAATTTGAATTCGATTAATAACTTAAAACTTCAATACTTTCTGTTATTTTGTGAAAAAAAGCCTGGACGCAGCAAGTGCATTATGGTAGTGAATTTTCATAGAAATGATCTGGCATAAAATATTTTATTGTATCTTCTTTTTACTGTAACATAGAAATCTAAATTTTGGTGTATAGTTTAATTTTGATATCTTAAACCTACCCACCAAATTTGGTTATCACAGCTTTTTATTTTTTTAGATAAAAATTTTTTTCGAATGAAAACTAAAAAATTTCCCGAAAAACCTCGTCCGATTTTCCTGACTAACGAACTTATCCAAGCCATTTACAAAAGGAAGGGACGTGCCAAATTTTATTAAAATCGGCCCATTATTTTAGCTGTTTTTTTGTATGCAAAACTATAATGTAAGTCAATGGAAATGTATCTCAAAGTAGTGGTTTCCGTTCTGTCGATGTCAAATTCTAAAGTGCCTCTATTTTGGATGACGAATAGATGGAAGAAAGGTAAATTGTTATTATTTCTATTTCATGAGTGAATTTAATAGAGTTATTGCTTAATGCGGAAATAACATCGGCTACTTTGCATACATTTGTATTAAACACTGCAAAAATATCGTTCACATAACAAGACCATACGTTGGGAAAATAGTCATTTTCGTTTACTAGGTTTGTTTAAAATTTGCTCATGCAAAGGTCTGCAATGAATGGCAAAAGCCGTGGCCAATTGCCGTGCCATAGATTTGTTAAAAAATCCATGACTATATTGAAAAATTTTCTGATTTATGCAAAGATTTGTTAGATTTTATATTCTTTGCAGACTTTTTCATCTACGTTGTTTTTTTTTTAACCAATGGTCTAAATATGTTAGCGTTCCATTTATGGGGCTCTTCAAAAACAACAAGGTCACATCAAACAATATTTAAACCTGGACTCTAAAAATTGAATGATTTTAACTTTATTAGTAAATTCCAGCGAATTTTAAAGTGAAAAACTTTTTCATTTGGTAAGCCTTTGAATTCGTTTGTTAACGATTTCGCTATATGGCATGTCGGCGAATCTATAGCTGAAACAATACGTCTCTCTGATTTTCGGGAGACAATATACTTTTTGGGAAATTTTGGATTTGAAACTTTTTTCCAAACTCATTTGTAATAAGGTTATATCATGAAAAAGGTATATATATATATATATATATATATATATATATATATATATATATATATATATATATATATATATGCGCATTAGAATATCCCTCCTAAGTGCGAATTGTCCTATTTCATAAACGCAAGGAAATTCGTCGTAGTTGGCCCAGCCGTTGCGAAGATATGTGCAATATTCCAAACTTTTTGCACTCTGTATTTAAGCATGTAACCAATTTAAAACAAAATGTTTATATCAAAGTCATTAATGCCTTTGTAAACTAACGGTGTGTAAATTTGAAAGAAGTTTTTTTTTCAACCACAAATTAAACAAACTGTACCTTGATACGCTGGCAATATACATATACTGCCAGTGTTTGCAATTCCAATTAGCAAATTATTACATACTGGAATCAAATCCTGAAAGCTGATAAAACCGCTAAGCCTTCGGTTAAACTTCCTCTCATTTGGACTGATTGTTATCTCCTTTTTAAACCCATTATGCTTGCGGCTGATTTCAATTTCGAATCGAATTCAGTTTTGATACTAATGAGGTGAAAAGCAATACTTTTACTCTAACATGTTAATGTTTGAAAATCTAGTTAAACTTAAATATATAATCTTAATCACATTCTAAGGCGATGTCGCTTTGTCTATAACTTTCTGTCTCCAGCAGCTATTAGCAAATTTTCATTAAGAAAAATTCGCTAATAGAGAGGTCACGATGAAAAGCTTTTGAAAAAATTTGTTCAGATGAGCGCGAATTTGGGTCCCTAGAACGCAAAACCAAGGTCCGTTAAAATTTATATATATATATATATATATATATATATATATATATATATATATATATATATATGTTCAGAAAGATTTCCGCGGTCTTTAATATGAGACATGCTTGGTTCTCGGGTTAAACCGCGTCCAGAATTTATGGAAACTCGACGTTTCGGCTCCTGTTTTGGAGCCATTTTCAAGAGGTAAAGGAAATATGTAAGGACACTCTAAAGCCTCAATCTGCCTACTCCTTAAAGTGATGGACAAAGGTGGGTAAAGGAAATATGTAAGGACACTCTAAGGCACAATCTGCCTACTCCTTAGAGTGGTGGACAAAGGTGGGCAAAGGAAATATGTAAGGACACTCTAAGGCCTCAATCTGCCTACTCCTTAGAGTGATGGACAAAGGTGGGTAAAAGAAATATGTAAGGACACTCTAAGGCCTCAATCTGCCTACTCCTTAGAGTGATGGACAAAGGTGAGTAAAACTTCTCTGAGGCCTAGGGTTGAACACACTGAGACCTCACAGACGATCTCCGGCGAGATTTGGGGACTAGGCAGATTGAGGCCCCGTAATCGAGCTACAACAACCCAACCTACCTTTGTCCACCACTCTAAGGAGTAGGCAGATTGAGGCCTTAGAGTGTCCTTACATATTTCCTTTACCCACCTTTGTCCATCACTCTAAGGAGTAGGCAGATTGAGGCCTTAGAGTGTCCTTACATATTTCCTTTACCCACCTTTGTCCACCACTCTAAGGAGTAGGCAGATTGAGGCCTTAGAGTGTCCTTACATATTTCCTTTACCCACCTTTGTCCATCACTCTAAGGAGTAGGCAGATTGAGGCCTTAGAGTGTCCTTACATATTTCCTTTATCTCTTGAAAATGGCTCCAAAACAGGAGCCGAAACGTCGAGTTTCCATAAATTCTGGACGCGGTTTAACCCGAGAACCAAGCATGTCTCATATATATATATATATATATATATATATATATATATATATATATATATATATATATATATATATATATATCTATATATATATATATATATATATATATATATATATATATATATATATATATATATATATATATATATATATATATATATATATATATATATATATATATATATATATATATATATGTCTCCGAGCGATAACTCAAAAAATACTTAACATATTTGAACGAAATGTGGCACATATCGCATTGTATTAAGATCGCGACGAGTTCGTATATCAGCTTTTTCCCCCAAAAATATACAAAAATATTTTTGAGAACCCTACATTTTTGTAAGTATCAGAGTAACTGGAATGAGACTTTACAAGCGGCTAGAAATGGTGTAATTAAACCTATGTTGTGAATTTTTTTAAAGTAATAATTTCCTTTTTGTGTGTTTGTAAAGAAGATATAATAGGTTTCCAACTCGCCTTCCGACTACTTGGAAACCTATTATATCTTCTTTACAAACACACAAAAAGGAAATAAATTCCACAGACAATTTTATTGCATCATTATCTGTCGTAACAAATGCCGGTGACCCTCTTAATCTTCCTCTAGATACCGTGACCAAAGCCCCCCACTTAATTGACGGTGACCCCACTACTTTCACTGATGACGCAACAGGTAGACGGAACGACATATATAAGACAAGAGTTGCAACGAACTGCCAGATCTCTCTGAGGCCTAGGGTTGAACACACTGAGACCTCACAGACGATCTCCGGCGAGATTTGGGGAGTAGGCAGATTGAGGCCCCGTAATCGAGCTACAACAACCCAACCTACCTTTATCCCCCGCTCTAAGGAGTAGGCAGATTGAGGCCTTAGAGTGTCCTTACATATTTCCTTTACCTACCTTTGTCCACCACTCTAAGGAGTAGGCAGATTGAGGCCTTAGAGTGTCCTTACATATTTCCTTTACCCACCTTTGTCCATAACTCTAAGGAGTAGGCAGATTGAGGCCTTAGAGTGTCCTTACATATTTCCTTTACCCACCTTTGTCCACCACTCTAAGGAGTAGGCAGATTGAGGCCTTAGAGTGTCCTTACATATTTCCTTTACCCACCTTTGTCCATCACTCTAAGGAGTAGGCAGATTGAGGCCTTAGAGTGTCTGTCCTTACATATTTCCTTTACCTCTTGAAAATGGCTCCAAAACAGGAGCCGAAAGTCGAGTTTCCATAAATTCTGGACGCGGTTTAACCCGAGAACCAAGCATGTCTCATATATATATATATATATATATATATATATATATATATATATATATATATATATATATATATATATATATATATATATATATGTCTTCGAGCGATAACTCAAAAAATACTTAACATATTTGAACAAAATGTGGCACATATCGCACTGTATTAAGATCGCGACGAGTTCGTTATCAGCTTTTTCCCCCAAAAATATACAAAAATATTTTTGAGAACCCTACATTTTTGTAAGTATCAGAGTAACTGGAATGATACTTTACAAGCGGCTAGAAATGGTGTAATTAAACCTATGTTGTGAATTTTTTTAAAGTAATTTGGTACACAATATTTTGAGTTTTTTCAGAATGAAAAATAAAATATGGAAAACATGCGTTGAAACGACTTGGTGGTTAAAGTCCAATGCCTGACAGAGAGGGTAGTTAGCTGCCATGCGTATATTGATTCATAGAACAGGTATAAACCAAACAGCAACGCCAACCGAATTAAGTAAATAACAGGCATAAAACATTACACTACCCGAACCAACAATCGTGAAATTTCGGCCACAAATATGGAAAATGACAGACATGAAATTAAAAATTTGCCAAGTGATTGTTGTTCACCTGGGGGATTCAATCAATTTTTAAAATACATTATATCTGTAGCTTGATGAACGGCCCCAAATACAGTTTTAGCATAATCAAGTCAAGTCTCTATAAAAATGATTCTAAAATAGTTTCTTTTACCTTCAAACTTAAACATAAGACGTCATATAAGACCGAAACAGATGTGGAATGTGTTTCAATGGCACATCTACTAATTCTGTAATTCATTGTTACGTATACTATTAATATAATATTCTGGGCATGCAGTCGGTGTCAAGTATCAGATAAACAAGACGTTAGTTAACGTATTCTTAGATAGCTCAGTGGCACCGTGCTTGCTTGCCTTCTACGCAGAAGGTTACGGGAACGATTACAGCGCAATGAATATATGGTTTTTGAATTTATTTTGACACGTGTAGAAACAATAGTGCACAGATTTCATACGTTTTCAACAAAATCTTATTTTTTTTAAACGCCTGAATAATTTTGTCAACTTTGAGTCTTTTTATTTTAAAAAAATCGCTAATAGAGAGGTATCGATGGTGAGACTTTGCAAAACTTTTTTCAAATGAGCGCGAACTTGGTCCCTCAGGAACCGAAACTAAGTTCCGATTTTGAATTTTTATATGTTTATATATACAGGTTGATTCATAAGTGGTGACCAAAAATGAAACCCTATGTTTCTTGAACAATTTTAGAGAGGGTATGTCCTATAAAAATTTTTCCTATAATGCTTCATTAATAAGATACAGGGTGTTGAAGTTGAATTTCAAAAAATAAAATGTCCCAATTTTTTAAAAAGTAGCACATATATTTTGCTGAAACTACGCATGTGTAGGCTGCTATGTAAGGCGCGTATTCTACCATAACAATTGAATCGGCTAATCCAGCAGTGGCGCGTGTACCCACATATCATTGGTTATCGCTCAAGAAAAAAACGGGTAAGCCAATGATTTAAAAAAATTTTTTTTTGAATCTTACTTTCATTCGTGAACAAAATGACTCTCTTGATAATTTTCTGTACGACGCTTATTTTACGAGTAAGCAATGAATCAGGTAAGTGTTTTAGAGCACAGTTCATGATTTTTAACCAGTCGTTGTTTGGTAGAAAATTGCAATGATACACTTTTATCAGGCTTATAGTAATTTATTTATTACAATAAATTTTCAAAAATGCCTCCATTGGCCTGAATACACGCACATCTTTTTAATATGGAAAATGTAATGTCTTAAGGATTCATTGTTTGAATATGACGAAAAGCATTATTTATCAGTTGTTGTAGCTGCTCTGGTGTATTTATTTGTTAACTGTAAACCAGTCGCTTAAAATCACCCCAAAGATAGAAGTCAAGTGGGTTTAAGTCCGGTGATCTTGCAGGCCAATGTATTGGTCCAGTTCTGCCAATCCATCTTTCATTATAATGTTCATGTAGCCATGTAACAACGTTTCGACTATGATGCGCTGGTGCACCATCATGCTGGTACCACATTATACCTCTTGTTGCTAGTGGAATGTCATCTAGAATGTTTTCTACACGGTTTTCTAGGAGCGCTAAGTAAGAAGATACATTTAAACGTTGTGGCAGGACTTTCATGAACAGTGAGCCGTTAAAAATACCACACCATAAATTAATGGAAAATCTATGTTGAAATGTGCGAGTCTTTGTTGCATATGCATTTTCCAATGACCAGACATGCTCATTATGAGAATTATAAATACCATTTCTTGTAAAGTTGATTCGTCAGACCAGAAGATTAGATAAGATATTTTGATTGTTCATTTCCAACATCCATTCACAAAAGACTCGTCGATGTACATTATCTCCAGGTAGAAGGCAATGAACATTCTGTCGTTGATATAGATGTAAGGCTTCTCGATGTAAAGTTCTCCAAACAAAGCTTTGAGAATATTGTAACTGCTTGGCAATCCTCCGAGCACTTGTAGAAGGTTGATCCATCACTGCATCCACCACTCTCTCTTCGTCTTCAAATTTATGTTGTCTTCTACCATTAGCTCTAGCGTCAGGACGTTGTCCAATACCGCACTGCCGAAGTCTTGAAAACGATCGAGAAAAAACCCTTGGTGTAGGTTGACGGCGAGTGGGAAACCTACGTTGATATTCCCGACAAGCAGCTAGAGCATTTCCATCAGCATATCCGTAGATAAAAATTATATATGCACACTCTTCTGAGGTGTACTCCATTATAAGAAGTAAAAGAGTAGAAAATTGTGCAATTTTATAAAGTTTACCACTTACACCTATTTAAAATAATAACTTGTTAACCTACACGTCAAGTGACACTTAATGACAACTTTGGCAAACCAGACTACTACTTACTACTACTACTAAAATACAACAAAGATAATATTCGTACAAAAAATTATCAAGACATTAAATTTTCCATATTACAAAGATGTCGTGCGTGTATTCAGGCCAATGGAGGCATAAAAGTGTATCATTGCGATTTTATACCAAACAACGACTGGTTAAAAGTCATAAACTGTGCTCTAAAACACTTACCTGATTCATTGCTTACTCGTAAAATAAGCGTCGTACAGAAAATTATCAAGAAAGTCATTTTGTTAACGAATGAAAGTAAGATTCAAAAATATATATATATATATATATATATATATATATATATATATATATATATATATATATATATATATATCATTGGCTTACCCGTTTTTTTCTTGAGGGATAACCAATGACATGTGGGTACGCGCGCCACTGCTGGATTAGCCGATTCAATTGTTATGGTAGAAGACGCGAGATAAATGGAGCCCAAACAATGGCCCATTATAATACAATGTCGCCTTCCCACGGTAAGAACCGCTGAGTCAGCCGCCGTCTTAACGGAGCCAAGAACTTGCAGGTTCAAAGTGTAAGTAGAACGGAATATCACTGTGAGAATCGACATCAGCAGATTCCTTGTTATCCAGAGACAATAGTGCCACGCCTGGAGGAAAGACTATAAAGAGGCTAATCACAGAGGTAGAACCGTTCATTCTTGTTCCGAGTTAGTCCTTCGCACACCGAGTGCATAGACATTAGATCACATGTAGGTTGATCGTCTTATTTTAGTATATTATATTATTCATTTTTCTTGTAACTAAATAATTAAGTATTGATTGTTCAAAGTATTAAATAAATTGTTTTAAAAAGTCAAACGTCTTAACCGTGAAGTTAAGTGGCGCAGTCGGTAGGATTGGTTAGAAAACCGAAAGCATATCGATTTTTAAGCGTATCGACGCCTAATAACCAATTCGAGCCAAGCAGAGCCAAGTTAAAGCAGAAGTAGTGGCCAAGCAGAGCCAAATGGAAGCAGCAACCATCGTATTATGGTAAGTTTACTGCTATCCCATTTTACATTTCCAATTTTTTATATGTGTTGTATTGAAAGTTATATGTCTGATTCAGAGGAAGAATCACAAAGTTTATGTAACATAGAGTATAGATTTAGATCAATCAGCATTAGCAACAATAACAGAACAGTAAATTATTCAAATATTAAGAAGAGTAGTAATAGTAGCAACATGACAGACCAATTCAAAGAATTTTTCTTAAAAGCTATTCCCGAGTTCGACGGGCAACCAGTCAACGTAGGCAACTTTTTAAAGGCATGTGACTTGGTCATGAATCAGTTCTACGTGCCAAATGAGAATCTGTATATGAATCACTTCTTGCTAAATTATGTTCAAACTAAACTAACGGGAACAGCCCGGCTTATAGTAAATACAAAGATAATTAATACGTGGGCAGACCTGAGAGAGGCCATTGTTCAGAATTTTTCAGACCAAAGAGATGATCATAGTTTATTAGCAGAGATGTTAACCTTGAAACAGCGTAATGCTGAAGACGCACTGTCGTTCACGAACAGATGCCGTCATATAGAGCAATTGCTCATCTCGAGTTTAATAGCTAACGAGCAAAATGAAGGCGTGCGATTAATTAAGAAAGACATATACCAGAATCAAACATTAAAAGCGTTCTTAGGAGGGTTACGCAATCCGTTAGGGCTCGTCCTGCGTAGTCAAGGACCTTCGAGCATAGAACAAGCTTTGACATTCGTATTCGCAGAGGAAAATTTCGATTATAGAGATAAAACAATAAATAAGAATTTCAGTAATAGTAATAAATTAGAAGGACAAAACCGTACGTTCTTTCAGAGACAAAATAACCCACCTTTTCAGAATGTACAATTTCAGAGACCTTTCCAAACAAACTTTAGACCATTTCAACAACATAATAACCAAAACAATCACACAAATTCCCAGCCTAGACAAAATCAACACTTTGTACCAAGGCAAAATTTTTCGAGTCAATTTAGGCGACCCAACTTCAATAATCAACCGGGTCGACCCAATGTAAATCATAATGCTAACAGAAAATATCACGAACCAATGGAAGTAGATAGTTCTAACACTAGACTGTCATTACCAAGGAGAGCAGCTCATGTAAATAATATAGAATTTAATGAGAACGAAGTAAATGAAACAAATTACGATTTAAATTACGTAAACGAAGAATTAAATTACGAAAATTCGCCAGCAAACGAATACGATAGTCAACAGCAAAATTTTCATATAGGAGACACGTATACGGACAACCGGTAGTACATATTAACCATATAGATATGCCAACAAATACATTAATTAACGAGGGCAGTGATAGTAGTTATAATTGTAAGAAAGGAATGAATGACCATAGAATTAAATTAAACTTGAACTTGAATAAGGACGCAAGCGACATGAAGCATATGCAGTCGATTGATTTCGCTGATGAGACAAAATCCAAGCAGAACGTTCAACAGAACAATAACAGTATTATGAATTATGTGAATTCCTGGCTCACCAGTGGTAATATAATAAGGAGATCAGACAAAAGTCCACAGAGCAGTTTAAATGAAGTTCCCACTACAAACGAACATTGTAACGAGGAAACTGATCTTAATAGATTATATAATATATACGACGTCCCAACAAAAACTAAAAATCAATTAAAGTCTAGTACTGAATTAATTAAGCAGTCGGATAGAGCACTAGATAGAAATAAATCAGTAGTAAGAAAACCAGATAAAGAGGAACCTTTAGGCCGACATAATAACACGGGGAATACTGGGCTAAAAACGGAAACACAGGCAGTAAGCGAAACAAACCCTAAAGCACAAAACTCTAATATTAATAATAAACAAATTTTTACCATAAACAAAAATAGTACTGAAACAAACCCCATAAAAATCCAAAAGTCCAATATGACTAATAATTCTAAAACAAAACTACCCATATTGGAAAAATTACAATCGGCATCAGATATTAGGCTACAAATCATGCTAGCGCATGAAACTAAACGCAGACATCGCCCATTTAGTGAAACCTGTACACAGATGCAAAACAAATTCACTTTTCCCCAGATAAAACAGACAATTGAGAATTATATTAAAACCTGTGAATATTGTAACAAAAAAGATTACAATATATTTAAATTAAATAAGCTAAATGAGCAATCGAATTATATTACCTAAGTAAGGTAAAACGGGAAAATCGGATACATCACATACATGACTTGACAATTACCTAAAGACTACAAACAAATGAAGCGACACTAAGCAGACACCGTTACATTCATGACAAATATATACAGGCGACTAAGATGACGAAAAAACACATTTACTGTAACAAATACCTAAAATATACTAGTAGATAAACATTAAATAAGAATTATATTCAGGACCGCACTCAACAAATTTTAAATTGAATAACTAAGCTGATGATTAATATTGTCGTAAAGACAAAGGACATATAGGCGGGTGTAATAAATCTTATCGTTATCACCTTGTCAAAAGTAGAATCAATAATAAAACCATTCATTACGTAATTAGAAAACATTTTAGAAAGATAATTCACAGATACACCACTGTGTATGGCACACAGATTTAAAATCAGATAGTTTAAAAAATACTGACAAACCAATCAGTCAGAAGGGACAAAAGGAATTATATATATATGCAAATTTTAATTTAAATAAACCAGATCAAATAGAGAATTTTAGAAAAGAATATTGGTTACCACAGAGGAAATATTACGGCATTTTTGTAAATAGACAGGATTACGAACTGGTAAGTTCGGCTATTAATAAAAACTGTAATAACGTAGAATCACCCAAATTTTATAGATGTATGAAGTATACGTAATAGGTTAACCTCTAAAAATATAATAACAATAATAATAATGGAAAAAAAAAATTTTTATGATAAATATTCAGATCAAAATGTTAGACAATGTCGTGTCGAAACTTCTTCACAACTCTATTAAGAAAACACTTGTAACAAAACTACCGTAAGACACCTTAAAGGATTTTCACAGCACAAGTATCGAACATTATCGACCATTTAAGACAAAAATTAAAAATAGGAAATCCATATAATTAGGACCATACTGTATATCTGATCATAAACAGACGATGCAGTCGTGAAGCTACTAACAAAAGGCTTAAAGTAAACTTATAAATAAACGTTAACGACAGAAACTACATTGGTGCCTTTAACTCGTGTAAAGACATTTTAATGCATTTACCTGTGTTATAACACCAGACTTTTCCAAATAAATATTATATTAACAACAAAATCGAGGTACAACAAAGATAAGAAAGAATTACCAGGCAGCGTAGGGGCAACCGATTATTTCAACCTCACACTCAACAATCTGTCGACCGAAACTAGAAAAAAGAATTAGTTAACAACAAAACTAATCAAAAAGTTCAAAATTACGGACGAACCAAATATATTCTAAGTCAGAAAATAGACGACAGACTTTCATATAAGTAACATTTAAATTAAATAGAAACCAGCCATAGAAGAAAAATTATAACAGAACACGTTGACCACAAAATAAATGTTATTGTGTTGTATACAAACCAGATTAGGAACTAGCAAATTCAGCAATTAATAAAACTTTTAATAAGGGGACATCACCCATATTTTATAATTGGAGAACAAATTATTAGAAACAGAAAAATAATCATGATATATATGTATATTCATAGATAGGTTACGACAGGTAAAGGACATAATAAAATTACGTAAGACAACATTGGACGAAACAATACACAAACATTTTAAAAGAAGAGACAAAGTCTATGAAAAGTAATCCATGAAATGCCACAAGCAAACATAAAATCCAATTTCAAGACACGATTCGGTAATGTCACTATTACAATGTGACAAAGCTATTCCAAGAAACCATAACGGAGAATTGAAACAGATAGTCCACTCACAGTACCTACAATGTGAGAAATACATATAAGACACTCGACATATATATATATATATATATATATATATATATATATATATATATATATATATATATATATA
This sequence comes from Tillus elongatus, assembly GCA_964006375.1. Classification (NCBI taxonomy): domain Eukaryota; kingdom Metazoa; phylum Arthropoda; class Insecta; order Coleoptera; family Cleridae; genus Tillus; species Tillus elongatus. The sequence continues at coordinate 140,261,679 of OZ023262.1, forward strand.
TATATGACTATGTGAGCAACAAATTAGAATTGATACATAACATACGAGACAATGCACAGACTGACACAGACAATTTAAATAGCAAGCTTAATTCTTAAATGAATTAACGCACGTAACGATTAACGTAATTATAAGACCGTTTCAAGTAACCCTAGTATTAATAAATTATATAATCAGCTAGAAATAAGGTAAGGTAACGAATCAATCCTTTAGGAATAAACTCCCAATAAATTAAATAAAAGCTAATAAATATCCACCAGTAGTTAACAATAACAAATTACCATGCTGCATAGCGAAATTTCATGATAAGTGAATTTTACTGCAGCAAGCAGGGATAATACATTTTACAGGATTTTTTCCAAATAACACTTTTAAATAAACAACAAAAACATAACATGATAAACCGACTAGGTTCTATATTTAAGTCAATCACTAGGAATCTCGATTCACAGGATGGGGAACGCATTCAGCAAGCATTAGAAGTCTTGACGACAGATCAAAATAAAATTCATGAACTTTTAGGTTCCAAAAATTGGTCATGCTCGAGGCAATCGTCGAAGTTAATAGAACGATAGTAGGATTGAGTCATAACCAAGGCACGATAGGAAATAGGATAAATGAATTAGCTAATACAGTAGAAAGCCTGCGAAGTGAACAATTAACTCACTATCATCGCATTAAGATCCTAGAGTTACTCATGCAGCTAGGACAATTATTAAACAATATTCAAGAAATAGCACTAACAACAGAAAATGCCATCACTTTTGCAAAATTAGGAATCTTTCACACATCCATACTAAAATCAACATTTATAATAAAAGAAATCAATAAAATCCAAAATTATGCAACTAATGCTAAAGTAATAACAACCACTGATCTAAATCTATACGAAAAAGTCTTTAAAATAAAAGCCGTCCAAAACAATTTCAAAATTATATTTCAAATAGAAATACCTCTGGTAGATGAATCAGAATATGATTATTATCAATTATATACATTACCTGTCCCTAGAAAGACACACCTTTTTACCATGATAATTCCTAGAACCAAATACCTTATCCTAAGCAGTAAACAATATGCCTATCGTAATGAAGAATGTCAAAATTTAAAGAACCAAATATATTTTTGCAAAGACGACAATCCAACAACCATGAATGATCAAAACCCATGTGAAATAAAGCTAATAAAATTTCAAAAACCTATTAACAATTGTAATCAAGAATTAGTCAAAATTAATAGAACCACAGTTTCGAGATATGTAACCAGTCAGTATATAGTTATAGCACCCGAAGAAACTAACGCCAGAATAACTTGCAAGGAACAGGAGTGGACCAACATCATCAAGGGTACAAAATTAATCAACCTGCAACCAAATTGCCAGTTAACCATAGGCAACAAAATCTACAAGACCGGCCCAGCAACAGCAGAAACACAACAACTATTGAACCTGCCTACACTAGAAACCCCCATTCCAGAAGATCAACCAAATCCAGGACCAGTACCCGAAATATCATTAGAAAACGTACAGCTACACAACATCAATCAAATCCAACACCAACTTCAAAAAATTAAACAAAATATACCAGGACCTATAACAATACCAATCCATCACCTGAGTATATGGACAATATTACTGTACATAGCTGTCTTAATAACCATCACAATGATAGCCGTCCGAATGGGGTTGAAGAAACGAAGAACCAGCAAAGAAGATAAAGGAACAAAAACAGGAACCACCGAGTCCGGATTTCCGTTGAAAATCCGGAATGAACCATAGCTTCGTCTTTAAAAAGGGGAGGAGATAAATGGAGCCCAAACAATGGCCCATTATAATACAATGTCGCCTTCCCACGGTAAGAACCGCTGAGTCAGCCGCCGTCTTAACGGAGCCAAGAACTTGCAGGTTCAAAGTGTAAGTAGAACGGAATATCACTGTGAGAATCGACATCAGCAGATTCCTTGTTATCCAGAGACAATAGTGCCACGCCTGGAGGGAAGACTATAAAGAGGCTAATCACAGAGGTAGAACCGTTCATTCTTGTTCCGAGTTAGTCCTTCTCACACCGAGTGCATAGACATTAGATCACATGTAGGTTGATCGTCTTATTTTAGTATATTATATTATTCATTTTTCTTGTAACTAAATAATTAAGTATTGATTGTTCAAAGTATTAAATAAATTGTTTTAAAAAGTCAAACGTCTTAACCGTGAAGTTAAGTCGCGCCTTACATAGCAGCCTACACATGCGAAGCTTCAGCAAAATATATGTGCTACTTTATAAAAAATTGGGAAATTTTATTTTTTGAAATTCAATTTTAACACCCTGTATCTTTTTAATGAAGCATTATAGGAAATTTTTTTATAGGACATACCCTCTCTAAAATTGTTCAAAGAACATGGGGTTTCATTTTTGGTCACCACTTATGAATCACCCTGTATATATATATATATATATATATATATATATATATATATATATATATATATATATATATATATATCTTTGAGGCCTAGGGTTGAACACACTGAGACCTCACAGACGATCTCCGGCGAGATTTGGGTAGTAGGCAGATTGAGGCCTTAGAGTGTCCTTACATATTTCCTTTACCTCTTGAAAATGGCTCCAAAACAGGAGCCGAAACGTCGAGTTTTCATAAATTCTGGACGCGGTTCAACCCGAGAACCAAGTAGTGTGTGTGAGAGAGAGAGAGAGAGAGAAGCTTTCTTTTATTAATAGCCTGGATGAGTTCGTTGGCCAGCCCTATCGGACTAGTTTTAGAAATAGATTTTTCCGAAAAAAAAAAGATTGTATGAAAAAATAACGAAGTTATTTTGTTGAAATTTGGTTGATATATTGCCCCCGTAAATACCTTACCACATATAAAATCCTGTTTTCCCCGCACAGAACCCTTATTCGCTCCGGGTCTTGTAACCTTCTTGGGGGTTGTCCCCAAGAACACCAAAACACGGGGGGAGGGGGATCCTTCTTTGCCTTCCGAATGCATATAACCACCCTCACTGCATAAACCACGAGAAAATTTTTGGGTACGGAAACTGTGACGAATAGGGGTTCTGTGTGTAATAAATGGGATTTTAAGGAGGTGTAGCTACAAAATGGCATAAAGGTAGCTTATATAGATCGGGCTAAGTTGTTTTTTTTTTCGCATTATTGTTTAAACTTCCTCTTTATCTTCCTCATCTCCAAGCATTCCTATTGACTTCTGGTACCGTAATTTTTTGGGGGTTGTCTGCACGAAATATTTATGTAGTTTATGCAGCTAATGCGGGCTGTAAGAATTTTTCTGACTTTTTTCAAAAAAAAACCCTCTGTGCGCACTTCTGCAAATTTACCTAAAACTTTCTTTTTACTTCTTTTGAAAAAGAAAAGAAGGAAACTTATCTCCACTTTCCACTGCCTTTTTATAATTATTTTTTTAATTTTATAATTAATAAACTACAAACAACTTCATCAGGCTTCGAACAATATTTAGGTTAAGTTATATTTATTGAGTTCTTGTACATTAAACACATACTTATTTACCTTTATGACGATTCATTGATTTAATACTTGAATATAAAAATAATCTTGAAAAAAAAAAAGATCCAACTCGTAATACCGTTGATTCACTGTGCAGTTATGTTTACAACACAGCACCTCAAAAAATAAAATATTGTCTTTAAGACAGTAGTTTCGATTTAAGTGCTGTTTCATACAAAATAAATATCAAAATAAATCTGTAACTGATCGTATTCGAAAAATGTTTAACAAAAACTTTAAAAGTTACACAAATTTCTAAAAAAATTGTATTGAAAGTACCAAAAGGAAATATGAAACTATAGGAAATGTGCGCATCTGGAATACACATCATTCTCTCGCGTCTCTTCCCTCTTAGAGTTATCTGACAACCTATCTCAGCTATAAACCTTGAGTAAAAACCAAAAAGATTGAGTATGCTGGATAAAAGTGGTAAGAATAAGAAAAAATCATCATGATGACGAAAACAAAAGTAATTATGATAAGTAAAGATAGGACTGCAAAAATGGATATTAAGCTACAGAAACGGCCAACAACTTGAACAATTAGAATTGTTGACCTTGGAAGTATCATTACGGATGATGATAAATTCAGCTAATGACTAAGAAAAACAGTGGCGTCTCCTGACCAAAATGTTCGGGTGTGCGGTAACGAGTTGCTGTTAGTGGTGGTTTTAAAAATTATCAACACTAAATGTACACACACACACACACACACACACACAAATATATATATATATATATATATATATATATATATATATATATATATATATATATATATATATATATATATATATATATAGTACCTATATGGGAATAATACGTAGATAAATAAATTAATTTCCCACTGCAACACTAACAAATTAAAAAGTCACTTAAAACTTTAAAACACGAAAAGAACATGGAATTATTATCAAGCCCTTTTCTTCACACAAATTTGTGTTAGCGTTAGCACTGTCCGGAACGGGGTGAAAACTGAAAACATAAAAAGTAGTTCAATGTTAATATGGTACTAAATAATAGAGTGTGTAAAAAGCCTGGATGCAGCAAGTGCGTTATGGTAGTGAATTTTCATAAAAATGATCTGGCACAAAATATTTTTTTATTATTTTTTTTCTTGCAACATAAAAATCTAAATTTTGGTGTATAGTTTAATTTTTATATCGTAAACTTACCTACCAAATTTGGTTATCTTATGTTTTCTTATTTTTTGATATACAAATTTTTTTCGAATGAAAACTCAAAATTTTCCCGGAAAACCTAGTCCGATTTTCCTGACTAACAAACTTATCCAAGCCATTTACAGAAGGAAGGTACATGCCAAATTTTTTTAAAATCAGCCGATTATATTTTGAGTTATCGGTGTGATACCTATGTATATATATATATATATATATATATATATATATATATATATATATATATATATATATATATATATATATATATATATATATATATATTATAGTTTATTGTTATATAAATAGTACAAAGCATCTTACAAATAAGTCTAAACTTGTGGCTGCAAATGATGCAATTTTGACTAAATTTTAATCTAAGTGTCAATTGTTCTAAAGTTCTGTAATCTGATTTCTAATCTCCAAAATTATCTCACCTCATTATGTACCATTACAATTTCTAGAAATATGGATGGTACTTGAAATCAGTTTCTTCATTTTAATCAAAAATTTCTATATTTTAAAACTTGACTCAAATTAAATTCTACATCTTTTTCAACAGAAACATTATATATATATATATATATATATATATATATATATATATATATATATATATATATATATATATATATATATATATTGAAACTGACCTCGGATATGGGTTCTAGGGGTTCTAGGGGCCCTAGTTCGCGCTTATTTGCAAACAATTTTTCAAAATTCAAAAGTCGAGATTTCCCCATTAGTGAATTTTTTCTACGAAAATTTATTAAAATGTATTATAGTCTTTGATTCTAGAATACTGTGGCCTCTGCAAGTGCAGTCGTAATGTTTGTAAATAATGCTATCACAACGTTTGTTAGACCGGCGTTCCATTCATTTGTCTTGAGCGGTATTTTTACCGCTGACTGCAGTGTTAAAAGCAATGGTATTTTCCTCACTATTTAAAGCACATGGGTGGGGGACTGTATTGTATACCAATACAAGCTCTATCGACTGAAGTGTTCGGAAATATCAACGCACACCTAACCCGAATTCATTCCCAGTTGCTATTGACTTACTCATATTCTCTGAATGAAGACGTGGTACCTACTTCATTCCAAGTCACTATTAACCGAGTATTTAATTTTTTTTTAACTTTTCACGGAAAGTCGAATCCGTGGAAATGAAGAAAAATATAAGCTCAAAAATATTCATATTTTCCTGTCATACGGGCTGTCCGAAATAGAAATGTTATTTGAGTCTCACTTTGAAGTTTGTGAAAACATGCAAAAACAATTTATCAACCAAAATATAAACATACATAAACCTATCAAATTAATTTTTTTTTTTTTTTTTAACATTCGATAAATAACCACACAATCTGCTCGGTTATTAGAGTCGAACAAAAAACTGAAAAACAATTTAACCGATCCCTACATGCATCATGGTATGCGAGTATAAGTACAGACATTTCCAAAACTAGAGTATTTGAGTGTTATACAAAAGTTGAAGCAGAGGGCATGCAATTCACTTCTAAAACATAAAGGATGTTTCATTTGAAAAAATTAAGTTACAGCAGTTTTAATTTTCCAAATTCAGCCACTATTTAAAAGCGCCTTGTATATGGCATCTCGATTTGTCCGACAAATAATACAAACGAGCTCATCTCTGAATGTGTCATTTTCATTGTCATTTCTATTGGTAAAAACGCCGCATCATATTTATTGATATGTGACAAAAATGCAAAGGTTGCAAAGTAACTGAAATAACTCGAAAATGATTAACGCCATCAATTATGTTTCTTTAGAAACATCCATTATAATTCGATGGAAAATGCAGAAATATAAGAGGTGTAAAAAAACATAATTTGTATCACCGACGACTTATGGGCCATCTCTGGTTGTCAAAATAATTTTATCAGATGTTACTCAAGACATCCTAAAATTAACGTATAGAATTTGTTCTCCTATCTTGTATAATAATGGATATATTTGGCTTTACAGTAGAAATGCGTTACTCTCTATACATGTAGACAGATAAAAACTAAAACTAACCCTGGATATGGGTCAAAAGTCGCGGTCTCCTCGTTATCGAATTTTTTCTACGAAAATTTTTATCTATTAAACCATAAATTCTAACTAAAACGACTTCTAAAGGATTACAGAAAGGGTCCATTTGAAATGAATTTCCTACAATTTCCTACATATGTAAAATCAACGACAATGACTGTTGAAGCTGATTGCGATATTTTCTCTATATCATCAGTATTCGTTTCAGGTTCTTTGCCTAAAAGTTGCCAATTTTGACTTTTCAAATTGCGACCTTTTAAGAAGAAAAACTATAAAATTTTTAAACCAGTTTTTCTGATATTGCTTGAACTTTTTGCACCAAAATAAACTGAATCTTTGTCTGTAATATAGAATCGACCTTGTTATCCATATAAAATATTTTCGTTTTGTGCGTTTCTCTGGTCACCAGCGGCACTCAAATTTTTGTTTAAATACCTGTTTTTTTTTTCTTTTAACTTGGAGATTTAAATTTTGGTACATAGCATACTTTTTATAATAAAAACCTGCGTACCAACCATAGCTTTGTTATTTTCTGAGATACAAAAAATTTCCAAAGGAAACACAAAATTCTTCCGACAAAATGGGGAACATTGTCTTGTCTAAGAAACATATCCAAGTCAACGAAATCATCATCAAAATTGGCCCATTCTTTTTTAAGTTATAAGTGTGGTATATATATATATATATATATATATATATATATATATATATATATATATATATATATATATATATATATATATATATATATAAACTGACCCCGGATATGTCTTCTATAGGAGGCCAAGTTTGCGGTCATATAAATAATTTTTTTCCATGAAAATTCACTAAAAGTACGGGAGGTATTTTTAAAATCTCAAATATTTAGAAACCAGTTGATTGTAGCACCGAATAAAAAATATAGGTGCCTTTTTTGTTTAGAAAATACAAGATAATGCTATTATCAGAACTTTCTTAGGGGGGCAACAAGACGCGTGAGTATTTTTAAACTTGAAGGGTACCCGCGCCTTCTTTTCGCTAGACCCAAACTGAATAATATTTTTTTGTGGTACTATTAGAAACGGATCTGTACCAATTTACAAGCAATACGTCAAATCCGGTTCTAGATATTAATGAGACTTGAAATTGAAATTCAATTCCTCACTGCAACACCCTGTATTTCTATTTTTTTTTGAGTTATGGACTGCGGTTTTGCTAAATCGTAGTAATTGATGAAGAACCTACTATTACTACGTTATATATAATATTATATATATATATATATATATATATATATATATATATATATATATATATATATATATATATATATATATAACGGAGTAACAGTAGATTATTCATCAATAACTACGATTTAGCCAAACCTCAGTCCAGCAGTAATTGATGAAGTTACTCCGTTATATATATATATATATATATATATATATATATATATATATATATATATATATATATATATATATATATATATATAAATAACGGAGTAACAGTAGATTCTTCGTCAATTACTACGATTTACCCAAACCTCGGTCCATAACTCAAAAATAAAAGAAATGCAGGGTGTTACCCTGAGGAATTGAATTCAAATCTCATTAATATGTAGAACATATAGGTATCCGAGCGATAATTAAAAAAATACTGAACTGATTTCGTGAAGTACAACGATGTAAGTGGTTAAAGTGTAATGCCCGACAAAGACAGAGTAGTTAGCGGCCATGCGTAGATTGATACATTATGCTACAGGACAAAGTATCCGAACTAGCAATCGAGAAATCTCGGCCACTAAAATCCCGTAAACTGTTGTCATCACCATTTAATTTAGCGAAAGTACATTCAGCCCACCCTCGCACGAAGTTGGAATGAGAGATCACATGAATTTAAAAATGATGTGATTACAAAAGTTATTGTTTTTTAAGTGGGAGATTAAATACCTTTTTAATATACACTATATTTGTAGTTTGATCAACAGCCCCAATTTAAGTTTCAGTCTGAAAATGTAGGATATACTGGAACTATCAAAGCTTAAGGAACTATCGCTTTTATAGAGAAAATATGTCGTTGTTGCCACATCACGATTTAAAAAGCTCCAGATTATTATAAAAAATATAAGAAGATACGAAAAAATGAAGTAAATATTGTATACAAAATAGGTTTACATCTCTCTAAAGATGATTTCAAACACTTTGTTAATTCTGTAATTAATAGTTTACCAAATTTACTCTTAGGATATAATGCTGTGTAAACAAATTTTATTACATAGGACCGGTAGCGCAGTGGTAGAGTATTCGCTTCATTGTGCTTGATCTATTAGCTAATAGGTACATCAGTCTAAAGACGCAGGTTTTTTTAAAGCATTTTTCCTGTAATTAGATGATTTTTTTAAATTATAAAACCCAAACTAATACACTTGTACTAATAGTAAAGTAGATAATAAGATATGTTTATGTAAATAATTATTTTAAATGTAAAACACAATGATAAAGCTAAGATAGAGCTGAAGCATTGTATCGACCATATTACCCTGTACATTATTGTTTTACTGTTCAATATTTCTTGTGACATAAATAAAGTTTTGTTGAGTTGAGTTGAGTTTATTCGCTTGATACGTGGGCGGCCTGGGTTCTATCCTCGCGCGATCCAGTTTTTGTTTTGTTTCGCTAATTTTAATATTTGGTAGAAACAATAGTGTCCAGATTTCATACGTTTGGAACAAGGTCTAATTTTTCTTTAAAACGCCTGGGTAACTTTATCACCTTTGAGTCGTAAATTATAATGTTCAGCAGACTTTTTTTCATTGTTGGTGCAAAAGTAGGGAATTTGTTTTTAAAAAACTTTTTGCGCTGGAAAAACTGGTTCGATTAGGTAGACTAAAACGAAATCATCCAGGTGCTTGAGACGAAAAGTTTGCCACGTTTATAATTTGGCAGATACTTTATTTTTTCATAAATTAAGTTTTCTTTTGGAAAGCTTTTGTAACTTTAACGAAATTTGTAATACAAGTTTATTTTAAAGAGATTTAGACTTAGATAGCTAGATTAAAATATTTTTCTGATAATAGAAAGACATCGATGGTGATACTTTCGAAGAAATTCTGGAAATGAGCGTGTATTAGGTTAACTAAAACGAAATCATCCAGGCGATTAATACGAAAAAATACCTGCCATGTTTATAATTTGGCAGATCATTTCTTTCTTTTTTTATGAATTAGGGTTTCTTTTGGAAAGCTTTTGTACCTTTAATGAAATTTGTAACAAAAGTTTATTTTAAAGAGGCTTAGACTTAGATATACCAAATATTAATTTTCTAGCTTCAGAGAAAATTGGGTTTTGGGCATTTGTCTCAAAAGGAGATAGAGCAGAAGATTAAAATATTTTGCTGATAATAGAAAGATATCGATGGTAATACTTTAAAAGAAATTCTTCAAATGAGCGTGTATTAGGATCGTTAAAACCGACCTTCAAGGCCCGTTTAAATTTAAAATATAAATTTTAGTAATATGTCGTACTAGTAGTGTAAAATTCTTATGAAAATTCACTACAACCGTTGTTCCTGCGTCCCGAATTTTTTGAGTGTTGCTGTAGAGATTCTACATTGGAAGGACACATGAACGTACATTTTTTCTTTGCGGTTATTCTAACGGTCTAAATTATATGACGAGGGGCAATTAGTAGACACGCAGAAATACACCCACGGGGTGAGATGTTGCGTACAAATTGAAACCACCTTTGTAATTTTCACGCTACATTACTGAATGTCACAGGTATGCATACTATTCTGAGATTAAAATGTTGTCGACGTCACTAAATAATCACAACTTTAACCAGTGAATTTAACATTAAGTACTTCGTTCTATGGTTGTATATAGTCTTTAATATACAGTCTGGACCAAATCTAGTGAATAAATAAATTTTCTCAGTTACTAGTTGTAAACTAAAAAAGCCTGGACGCAGCAAGTGCGTTATGGTAGTGAATTTTCAAAAAAATGTTTTTAATGTCAAATATGTCATTTTTTTTATGAAAGTAGGCATCCAATTTGGTTACCAGTATAACCTATATAAAAGAAACAATGTCCTATATCTCATGAAAATAATTTATTGTTTGAAAAAGTACATAAATTTTCCGTAAATAAACTTTAAATGTTCCCGAAAAAACTGGTCCAATTTTCCTGGCCAACGAGCCTCTTTAAGCTATTTACCTAACTACCAAGATGTAATTATTCACCAAAAGCTTTTTGAAGAAACTTACGAAATAATTTTACATTAAACATTGCAACAAATTTTTTCACGAAATTCCGAAAACACTTTTTTTTACAATTACTTATTATACATCTACAAAAATCTTACTAACAATGATTTCTACGGAAACACAAAGAAATGTATACGGGACCTTGATTTTTTTCACGAATAATATAAAAGCTCTCTGAATGTGTTATTTTCATGGGACTCTGGTACACACACACACACACCCATATACATACATACATACATATATATATATATATATATATATATATATATATATATATATATATATATATATATATATATATATATATATATATATATATATATATATATATGTATCCATATGTATCCAACCGATAACTCAAAAAATTCTGGACGCAACAAGTGCGTTATGGTAGTGAATTTTTATTAAATGCTTCAATTTTGAATAACTCAATTTTCTATAAACTTAGAAAGTTTAGTTTTGGTATGTAGTAAGGTCTTTCCTAAGGCAACATATACACCAAATTTCATTTAAATACCTTTGTAATTTTTGGAAAAAAAAATTTCGAAAGAAAAATCAAAATTTGAATAACTCAATTTTTTATAAACTTAGAAAGTTTAATTTTGATACGTAGTAAGGTCTCTCCCAGGGCAACATACCCTTTAAATTTTATTAAAACAGCTTTGTAATTTTCGGGGAAAAATTTTTTCCCGGAAAAGCCTTTCCGATTTTCCTGGCTAACGAACTCATTAATAAAATAAAGGCACTTGCCGAGTTTCATTGAAATCGGTTGATTAATTTTTGAGTTATCGGATGGATATTTGAAAAAATTTGTGCAAAGTCTCACCATCGATACCTCTCCATTACCGACTTTTTTAAAATAAAAATTCACTAATATTTTGGATAAAGGATAAGCAATTTGTTTATTTTTTTTGGAAATACATTTTTAAGCCTATAGTGTTGGAAGGGACCTGCTGCACTTAGTATGATATCTTAGGCAGCACACAATACACAACATATAAAAACATTGTGTTCTTTCTTATAAGTGTTGCTCTATGTAATGTGTCGCAGTTTGGACGTCAGTTTACAATGCGAGAAATCTTAAAACAACGCAACATATTCACCAAATTTCATCAAAATAGCTTTGGTATTTTCAGAGACAAACTTTTTTTTCGAAAGGAAACTCAAAATTTTCTAGGAAAACCTTGTCCGATTTTCCTGGCTATTTAATTTAATTTTCCCGGAGAACCGTGTCAGATTTTTCTGGCTAACGAACTCATCCAAGCTATTAATAAATTAATAAAAGAAAGGCACTTGCCGAGTTTTATCAAAATCGGTTAATTATTATTTGAGTTAGCGGTTGGATACACACACACATATATATATATATATATATATATATATATATATATATATATATATATATATATATATAAATTTCCCAAATGACACAAATAATTCGTCCAGTCAAACAAATAAATAAAAAACATAATATAAACGATCTCATATCATATACGGTAAATGTCAGTTAGAACGTCTAACAGATCTGCGCAATAATAATCATATGTTACGTTACCATGACAACCACAACTAGATCTCATATAAACTATTCAATGTAGGCGGTAGAATTAAACATAAATGTTTCAAATTTGAATAGCTTAATTTTCTGTAACCCTAGAAAGCTGAATTTTGGCACATAGTTAGGCTTTCCCAAAGCAATATGTACACCAAATTTTATCGAAATATCTTTGTAATTTTCGGAGAAAAAATTTTTTTTCGAAAGAAAACTCAAAATTTTCCCGGAGAACCGTGTCAGATTTTTCTGGCTAACGAACTCATCCAAGCTATTAATAAATTAATAAAAGAAAGGCACTTGCCGAGTTTTATCAAAATCGGTTAATTATTCTTTGAGTTAGCGGTTGGATACACACACACACACACATATATATATATATATATATATATATATATATATATATATATATATATATATATATATATATATATATGTATATATATATATATATATATAAACATATAAAAATCGAAACTGACCCCGGATATGGGTTCTAGGGGCCCAAATTCGCGCTCATTTGCAAAGTCTCACCATCGATACCTCTCTATTAGTGAATTTTTTTAAATAAAAATTCACTAAAAATAATGAATGTGAACACGTGAATCTTTATGTTAACGTCATAAATTTTAATTGCTCCCATATTTTCATAAGTACAAAATAGACAATGCTAATATATATAAGCATCATCTATTTTGTACTTATGCAAAAATGGGAGCAATTAAAATTTATGACGTTAACATAAACATTCACGGATATGGATTCATCACAACAGAATAGGCAATCTGACTACTCATTCTGATTCTACATACATCCTACTACACTACAGGTTCTAACGAATTTCACAGATTTATTTTCCTCGTGATTTTTGCAACGTAGTAGTTATAATAATCAGATCCGTACTTAGGTGGTCGTTGGTTTTGATTAGGGATATTCATTATATTTGCACTAGATGAAACGAAAGAAATAATTTCGATCTATTCCTGATTTGAAATTTTGATCAATTTCTCAGCACGGACAATCCGCACACGAATAATGGAGAGACGATTGTATTATGTAATGTGTCAATCGGTTAGTAATCGTTTGAGTACCAAGAACAAAATTCTGGACGCAGCAAGCGCTTTATGGTACTGAATTTTAATTAAAAAAATTTCATAATAAATATGTCTTTCTTTTCAAGAAAGCAGGCATCAAATTTATTTACCAGTATAACCTATATAGTAGAAACTGTACTATATATAAGTGTACTATATTTTATCAAAATAACTTTACAGTTTCAAAATGTACAAACTTTTTCCGAAAACAAACTTAAATGGTTCCCGAAAAAACTAGCCTACCAACTTTAGGTTAATAGCAAATGGAGCTATTGAAATTTGAAGCATTTAATGAAAGTTCGCTACTATAAGGCACTTGCCCCGCTCAAAATTTCTTTTCTTACAAACATGCCTTATCTTTCGATGGAAAATGCAAAAATGCCATAATATAGGGCGTGTTTGATGAAAAGAAAATTTGTATGTCCAACGACTTATGGTCCAGCCTGTGATGGTAAAAATAATTTTAAGAAATGCAGCTCAAGGCACCCTATAATTAATACATACAATTTTTTCTCGTATCTTGTATAATAGCGGATATATTGAGCTTTACCGTAGAAATGCGTCACCTGTATATAGAAAACAGACAAAAACTGAAACTAACCCGGATATGGTTTCTAGGACGCCAAGATCGCGCTGATTTGAAGAAATATTTTTAAAATTTAAAAGTGGCGTTCTCCTCAATAGCGAATTTTTTATACGGAAATTTGCTAAAAATATATAGACCATTAAGCGATAACTAAAACTACTGCCAAAGCATCAGAGTCTATTTGAAAGGAATTTTTTTCTGGAAACATTTTGGTAAAATTAAGGACAATGGAGGTTCAAGCTGAAACTTAAGGGTTTGTAAAACACTTTTCCTCCTAGTGTTTCTCTACGTAATCCGTATTCATTACTGGTTTCTTGCCTAAATGTTGCCAATTTTGACGTTTCAAACGGAGACTTTGACGTTTAACAAGAAAAATCACCAATTTTTTTTCTTTAAATGCTTATAACTTTTTGTGTTGAACCTACACATCTAAATTTTGGCACATAGTTTACTTATAACGATGCCAACTCGCGTACCAAATTTGGTTGCCATAACTCTGCTAATTCCAGAGACATAAAAAATGTTCGAAAGAAAAATCCGGGAAAAAGCGTTACGATTTTCCTGACTAACAAACTTATATAAGCCAGTTGCAAAAGGAAGGCACTCACCAAATTTTGAGTTTTCGGTGTGATACATACACACACATAAATATATATATATATATATATATATATATATATATATATATATATATATATATATATATATATATATATATATATATATATATAAATTGAAACACTGACACCGGATAGGTGTTCCAGGCGTCGGGATCTCCCCATTAGTATTAAAAAAAATTAATAACTAATAAAACAGAAAAGTGGAAGAGGTTATAAAAATTTTGTTATGTACTTAGCGCATTTTTTTTGCTTTACAGTGTTACGTTTTTACCTTCCCACAGAGAAGCTACTGATTTTTTATGGCTAAGCTTTTATTAAATAAAAGATAACGACTAACAAATAATACCTGAAATCAACTAAAACTTGGGTCTGGAAGAAATTTAATTATAAAAAAAAAAATGAAACAATAGGTGGTAAAATTTTAATATTTTGTATGGTTTTTCACATAACCAATTTTAAGAAAACCTGTAGCCATTTTGGAGTCAACTATTAAAAAATCCTTAATACATAAGAACTAATGGAAGAAATGGGCAATTAAACAACTGCAAACAAAGAATTAGTTTTACTTAAAAGCTGATTTTTGCCATAGTATAAAATAATTATTAATTTCGTCAAGACTTTATACACACACTGGAGTTTTATTATTATTTATTTTACTGTTGGGCCTTCCTCTAGCTAACTGTAGCTTGTAGGTGTATGAAACCTGTGGTTTTCCTCGCTTTACCCTCTTTCATACATAACGCAATTATTTTCACACAGACTTTTCCACGGCAGAGACTGCTATCTGCATCAGTGCACCGTTTCCCAAATAGGTACTTTTATTTTTTAGTTTCTAATTTCACGAACTGTTGCATTTTCCATTATACAATTTTCTACGCAATCACAGTAATGTTCTAAATTTGTCGCTAAACTATACCTAATTAAGTTTAGGCGACTCCAGCATAATATGCCAAGACACTCTTTACAAAATAAAACGTTTTCACTTTATCACAGGGTGTCTCAGCGAGACCAGTTGATAGAAGTTTATAAAGTTCTGGCCAGAATAAAAATTTAAAAATTTAGAATTAGGTATACTTGGTTACGTTCTCTTTAACTAAAATATTTGTAGTAGTACCGATTTGATCGGAAGTCGCCATCAGCTTCGTTATTTTAAATATAACACCATGCACATTTTTGCATTTTTAGATGGAAATCATACTTTTTAATCTGTTTTATTCAGAATATAACATGCCCCTCTATGATGGTTTTGAACAAAACCATCCTTGTCAGAAATTCCGACAGCTTGTCGGCGTTTATAAAATAAGCTCTAACTCTTATACGGAATTAGATAGAAAGATGAAGGTGACTGAAGATTGTAGTTTGAAGATCGCTTTATCAAACCAACCCAAAACCAAGGTCCGTTAAAATTATATATATATATATATATATATATATATATATATATATATATATATATATATATATATATATATATATATATATATATATATAATTTTAACGGACCTTGGTTTTGGCTTCTAGGGACACAAATTCGCGCTCACCTTAAGAAATTTTTTCGAAAGTTTTTCATCTTGACCTTTCTATTATCGAATTTTTCTTAATGAAAATTCGCTCAAAAAACGTTATGTGCTGTTTTTAATTGATTTTGTTTAACGCATACAATATTTTGGTATTGGGAGATAAATAGACCAATATATATATATATATATATATATATATATATATATATATATATATATATATATATATATATATATATATATATATATATATATATATATATATATATATATATATGTATGTATCCGAGCGATAACTCAAAAAATACTACACTTATTTCAATCAAACTTGGCAAAAATCTTCTTTGGGCGAAAACCGAGGTCGACTTCGTTAATCAGCCTTTATACTCAGGTTTTTCCGGTCGAAAATTGGGGAAAACTTTTCGAAAGCGCTATATTTTTGTAAGTATCAGAGTAACTGGAATGAGACTTTGCATGTGGCTAGAAATAGTGTAAATAAACCTATTTTGTGAATTTTAAGTAATTTGGTACAGAATATTTAGTGTTTTTTCCGAATTAAAATAAAATCCCAAAGACATGCGTTGAAACGACTTAGTGGTTAAAGTCCAGTGCCTGACAGACAGAGTAGTTAACTGCCACGCTTAGATTGATTCATACAACATGTATAAACCATACATCAATGGTAACCAAACTGGATATATAACAGGCATAAATAATAATACCAGAACCAACAATCGTGAAATCTCGGCTGTAATTATGGAAAATGACAGAGGACATGAAATTAAAAATTTGCCAAGTAATCGTTATTTAACTGGGGGATTCAATGAATGATTAAAAGACACTATATTTGTAGCTTTATGAACGGGCTCAAATACACTTTTAGCGCAGCATAGATATATTATTCTGTCGTATAATATATCTACTAGAATCAAGCCAAGTCTTTATAAAAATGATTCTAAAATAGTTTATTTTATCTTTAAACTGAAACATAAAACGTCATATAAGACCAAAACAGTCTTGGTACGTTTTAATGGTAATTCTACTAATTTTGTAATTAATTACGTATACTTTGAATATAATGTCCCGGGCCTGAAGCAAATCTAAAGTATCACGCAAATAAAACGTTAGTTGACGTGTGCCTAGATGGCGCAGGGGGCATCGCGCTTGCCTCCTAAGCTAAGGTTACTTGATCGAATCTAGCTCCATGAATGTATGTTTTTGTATGTTTTATTTTGACATTTAGAGAAACAATAGTGGACAGATTTCATACGTTTTGAACAAGATCTCATTTTTGTTTAAAATGCCTAAATAAGTTTGTCACCTTTGAGTCTGAAATTATAATTTTGATATCGTTGATATTGAAAAAACCAGTTTCATTAGGTTGACTAAAACAAAATCATACTGGCGATTGATAAGGAAAAGAACTGCTATGTTTATAATTTGGCAGATACTTTACTTTTCTGAATATGAATTAAGTTTCCTTTTAGAAATCTTTTGTATAACTTTAATGAAATTTGTAATACAAGTTTCTTTTAAAGATACTTACACTATCTACAGATATTGCAAAATTAAATTTTTTAGCTTAATAGAAAATTGAGTTTTGGGCATTTTTCTCAAAAGAAGTTAGAACGCAAGATTTCTTTAATAATAGAGACATATCGATGGTAACACTTTAGAAGGAATTCTTCAAATGTGCGCGTACTAGGACCTCTAAAATCGATCTTCAAGGTACATGTAAGTTTAAAGTATTAATTTTACTAATATGCCGTATAATAATAGCGTACAATTCTTATGAAAATTCGCTACTATAACGCACTTGCTGCGTCCCGAATTTGTTTTATTCGCGCAAAAGGGTCAAGTAGTGTGAGCAAAATGATTTTGAAAATTTTATTATTTTTCTCCTGTAAATGTCAAAGTGGAGATTTGAAAGGTAAAAAAATTGTAATGTTTAAATAAAGCTTCTATAACTAATGCGAATATTGCAAGATGTATATTAGAAGATACATTTATATTTCATATGTTCTCATCTGATTACAATATTTACAAAAATGCATCTAAAACAGACGTTACATATTATAAATAAATAACCGAAGACCATTATGGGTTACCTACGTTTTAGTGTACTTTAGTTATTATGCTTCGATGGCCGGCATGTTTAGACGATTGACTCGTTAGCAAAATATCGTTGGAGGGCGCCGGTTTAAATCCCTGTGGTGAATGAATATATTTTGATTACAAATTTTTTTTTTTGGATCTTGACTCAATTTTATTTTAAAATCTGATCAGACTCTGTAATCCCAATAATTTTTATAGCGACTGTTTATTGAAAAAAAAATCACTAATGAAGGTATAAGGACTTTTAAGATGTCAAGTTCAATTTTAATAGTTGACATAGACGTAGATGCTTTTTCTGTGATTTCACAAATGTTTGCCTTCTTCTCCGCAACCGGTTTCATTTTTTTCGTTCTGTATTTAGATCAGATTTTTAATATCTTTAAATTGATTTAATTTATTTTTATTAGTAAATTTTCTTGTAGAAAATGTTCATTTAACAGAGAATTTTCTTAAAAATAAATTTAATGAATTTTCTCTGAAGATAAGTTACGAATTTTGATGTGAAAAAATATTTAACGATGTTTTGATGAAACAGTTATTTAACGAAATTCTTCGAAAATAAGGTTTTAATGGATTTTCGTGCAAGCAAATTATTTAATTTTGAATTTGAATTACAGATCAGGCATATAATTTGAATTTTATGTATTCTTTCAGAAATTTTTTGTCTAAAAAATATTTAGTCAGTTTTCGCAGAAATTTGTTTGTGTTGCTGCAGAATTTTTTTTTTGAAAGATTTTTGTGGAATTTGGTAATAAATAATAAATGTTTAGTAAGTTATTGTAAAGAAATCCTTTCTGATTTTGGTGAAAAAAGTTGTTTCCAAATTTGCATGCAAATTTTTGTGTAGTTTCGTCAAAAAGGTTTTTGGGAATAATTATATCCTGGCTGGTGGGTAAATAGCTTAAAGAGTTTCGTTGTCCAGGAAAATGGGACTAGTTTTTTCGGTAATATTTTAAGTTTATTTTCGGAATATTTTTTTACGTTTATCAGGATATCTTTACCGCAACAGTATTACACGTTTTCTTTGCAACTTCATTGCATTCTCGATTAATCTATGTGAACAAAAATTATTGTCTGTTCGTTGGCTATTTTTTTAAAATGTTCGTAATAGTCCGAATATGGTTTTTAGGGAAAGAACTATTGGAAAAGTTGCCCGGAAAAATCGGTGGTGTATTTTAAAAAATTGTAGATAATTGATATTTTTTAATCTAAATATTTTACAACTTTTGTAGTAAACTGCATAATTTTGGAGATTCTCTAATTTTCCACTGAAAATTAGCGTCTCCGCTGATATACACAAAAACATCAAATAATGATTATCACAAATAGTTTATTTTGTGGGTTAATTATTTTAGGTGTCTGAATCTGTCATAATTTCTCTTAAATTATAAACATCTGAAAACCCTAAGTTTTAGACATATGGTATGTTACACGAAGTCACATTAGATTCTAATAGGCTATTGACTGCCTAGACAAAAAGGTTGATCTTCTATTTAGTGTAACAAAAAAGCCGGTCTAACCACTAGTGGCAAAAGTAGCACTATTTTTTTTAAGCACGATAGCTTGATCACTATTTATTACGCGTGCAAACTTTCAGAAAAATTATTTAATGGTTCCTAAAATATGTGAAGTGAAAATTCTGGTGGGACACCTGTATGTGGCCAAAAAAACAAGCACTTTTACTATACATGTGTACGGTCTTTACAAAATCTTTTTACTTCCAGTTGCTCCTGAAAAAGTAGAAAAGTCAGAATCAGAAGAGAAAGAATGCCAGAATTTAGAAACTGATGCAAATGATAGTTCTGAAGATTGTGACCAGAAGAAAACTATAAAGGTAAAACCATTTGGAGGTCCTTTGCTTGCCCAAACGTAAGTTAACTAAGAAAAATTTATAAAGTCGAAAATTAAAGTTTAATTTTTTTTCAGTGAAATTTCCACAAGTCAACAGGATTTTTTCAAGATGTTAGACGAAAAAATTGAGAATGTAGGTAAAAATTAGAATTTATAAAATTAAGTAGGTAATTGTGCTGGCATAATTGGCTTATGTGGCATATCATGAGTGTATGCGTATTACATCGACCTAATTAATTATCTACTGCCATTGTACGTTGGTAAATTAATGAAAATTCGTGCTCTTTAATACACGGCATCTGAAACTTGTTTTGACGCACACACATGTAAATAGCGTTACATGCTGTCTGAAATCATTTGTACATGCGCAAGATCCATCCAGAATTTTCGAGGTAAATTGTTTGATAATTGAATTTTTTTGATACTAGACGTAAGGCATGATATTAGGCTTTCACAATATGTAGGGATGTTGATCAATTACTGTTGTTGCTTTCAAAAAAGTTTGACTCAAAGTATAGTAGAAGTTATGTCAGGGCAAACTCATTGTCTATAGAATGGGTAATATGGCATTAGTATGGCTATGCCGTTTTATCTTATGAAAATTCTGTTTTTCGACTTTAACTGCTTAGAGTGATCTTCTTTTGCAGAATGGTTGGAAAATAATAACAAGCTAGCAGCTCACAAAGGACTTGGTGGCTATACAGGAATGTTTCCGGTTCGCATTGAGAAAGACATCGTAGCTTATGTCAAGTCAAAAAAACGAGAACCTCTTTCCTAATAATCACCACGACAGGATTCAGAAGGCTAGTTTACCAGATTTTCGAAATTAACCATATTCCACATATATTTTCTTATCACACAAAAGTGGCAAGATGGGACTGACCCAAAGGAGTCAGGTTGCGAAATACTGAAATAAGCTCGAGAAGTCCAGAACTTACTCGAGCTGCTCGAGCGCATGGTGTGGATAAGTTATAAGTAAGAACATTTTTTAGCTTTTTGGAGAGGTTATTACCAAGTACAAAATATAAACCAATAACATTTGCAATGTGGAGGAGTTCGGTTTAGCATCTGTTTAAAAATTGTAAAAAAGTTTCACAACAAATGACGATAACAGGTTGGAGCAATTAAGAGTGCCAAAATAGGAAGTCATACAACAATAGTATGTGCCGGTAGTATATTTATACCTCCAGAAATCACTTTGCCCGTAAAAAGTTCAAAGCACAACTGTTAGATAATGCACATCCAGGAACGTTATCACAAATCAGAATAAATGATTAACGAACTTTTTCTGAAGTAGATTAAGCACCTCGTATAACATTTCCATAATACGGTTGTGCTGAGATTATATGGCCATGGAAGCCACAAATATTCACCTGACTTAGAATACCCAAAGCAGAATGGGGCAGTATTTCTATGTCTACCGCATTGCACACACCGTATCCAACAATCTTTTTTGATTCAGTCACAACTTACTATAATTGAGCAGTCACAAAGTGGCCTAAGAATAGTCTAGGATCGGTAGTGACTATTTGTTACATATCTAGACCATTAGGAACAGAATATGACAACGCGATTGAAGTGTATAGAAAATGTGGAATCTCACCTAGATGTGTTCCGGGCTACATATTACGGCCCGCAGAAAATACTGCCCAAGAAGTAGAGCCTAATTACCCCATATCAGTGATATGATGGAATACTGATATCAGACAAGGAGCCATTTGATTTGGAAAACGAAATTTCTTTTGAATTCTCTTACCAGTCGTCCGTAATGTAAATGAAGCTGACATTATGCATTTTTGATATGATGTTTTAGGCACAGTTTTCTTTCAAAATCCGTTTGCCTTTACAATTTTGACCACGGAAAAGAGTATAAAATTTATATCAGTGTCGAAAGTAGAGAGAAGTAAGATTAATCTAAATCTAAAACATAACCATACCTTTAACAAGTAACGTCTTACTGTTTTAACTGTATTTTACACACAAAACACGTACTGGTTAATAAGTTAATAGAGGGAGTAGTAGTAGTAGTAGTAGTAGTAGTAGTAGTAGTAGTAGTAGTAGTAGTAGTAGTAGTAGTAGTAGTAGCAGTGGTGGGGAGGCCAACGCCAAGCAAGTAGGGCCCTTTTTGCTAACCCAAGCAACCATGCTCTACTCTTTCTTGGTTCCGTCGCCAAACCGCCTCGACTTCGAGATGAAGGCCGTGACGGTCTTCAATTGGACGGTACTTACCTGATTCCTCTGCAGAGTCCTCGATCCGAACAATTCTGCTCAAAGACTCCCAAAAGCCTCGCATTCACACAGGTAGTGGTAGGACGTTTCTTCATCCTCGCCGCATTCCTGGCAAATGGGATCCCTCTCTACGCCTATCAATCTGAGGTGTCTTCTAAGGGCGCAGTAGCCTGTCAGCACCCCAAGGATGCGGCGAAGCGTAGGTCAACTCCTTTCGAGTAGCCAGACAGCTTTATCTCTGTCCGGCCCCTCCACGAAGTCACTCGCATGCTTGCAGCCACCAACCGACACCCAGTGCCTCTCCATTGCTTCCTCGGTCCACCTGTCTAAGGCGCAGAGACTGTCTTCCTACTTATGCCTATCACAGGCTCCGGGCCACAGAACGGCCGCCGCGAACCGAGTCTTGCGAGATTATTCGCCACTTCATTCCCCGCTATGCCACAGTGTCACGGAACCCACACCAGCTGCACCTCCTTCGTCCTGGCTAAGGGCGTCAGCGCAGCCCTGAACCAGTGTTGACCTGATTCTGGCCGCGCAGACTGCCCGGAGGACCGCCTGGCTATCCAAGCAGATGTACACACATTTCTCGGGACTCCTCTTCACATCCTGTCTATTAGCCACAGACAGGATAGCATACACCTCTGTTTCGAATGCCGTGGTATATGCGCCAAGAGCATAGCTCTCGCGCACCCCCAGGGCCTCGATGTATATTCCTGCCCCGGAGGATTGTTGGTCCTCCAGCCGCGATCCGTCGGTGAAACAGACCAGGCTTGCGGGCTGGAATGCAACCTCATTTTCCCTCCACTGATCCCTACTGGGGATCCTGAGGGTGTATGGCCTAGTCAACCTAATATCGTCCTCAGCATCCCGCACCTTTATGGCGGAAATCGGAATTTGCTTTTCCACCTCCTTGGCGACTCTTGTATGCCCTATTACTGCTCCCTCTCCGCACCAGTTTCCTGAGTCTCGCATTCTAAGATGCGACGCCATAGCCTCCCTTCTGATACAGATGGGAAGCGGTGGCAGCATCAACAGGACCTCTAGCGCGGCTGAGGGTGTCGTCCTCATAGCGCCTGTGATACCCAAGATTGCCAGCCTTTGGAGTTTGGCCAGCTTCCTGCTGGTAGTTTGGTTCACACCACACCACCAGACCAACACCCCATAGAGGATTCTCGGCCTGACGATCGCAGTGTAGATCCAATGAAGGATCCGAGGATTAAGTCCCCAGGTCCTCCCTGTCACACGACGCAGCTGCCAGAGGGTCGCTACTCCCTTCCTCACTACTCGTTCTATTTGCGACCCCCATGTTAGTTTGGAGTCCAGGATCACCCCCAGATATTTGACCTCCCGCACTAAAGCTAAAGGTTTTCCAAGCATCACGGGCGCCCTGAACCCCTCTACTTTCTTCTTCTTGGTAAATAGGATCATCTCCGTCTTCGCCGGGTTTACGGAGAGTCCCTGCTCACCACACCACCTTTCTATTATGCTACAGGCAGCTTGCATGCACTCACAGACGACGCTGAGGAATTTGCCGGTGACTAAGACCAGCCCATCATCAGCGTAAGCCTGGGCGTAGAAGACATTCTCAGAGAGTCGCTCCAAGAGGCCGTCCATGACCAGACACCATAGATGGGGCGAAAGGCAGCTGCCCTGAGGACAGCCGACCGTCACCCCAACGTCCAGCCTCCGGCCCCTCAAGGTCAGCGAAACACTCCTGTCCTCCAGCATGCTCGCCACCCAGCTTATTAGGGATCTCGGCGTTCCCCTATCGTGTAGGGCGGTACAGACCGTATCCGTCCTTGCCTTATCAAAGCCCCCCTCCACATCGAAGAACACAGCTAATGCGCTCTCCCCGTAGTGTAAGGCCCTTTCCACCTTCCGTGTCACAGCATGGAGCGCCGTTTCCATCGACTTCCTCCGCTGGTACGCGTGCTGACCTTTATGGAAGGGGTGATCCTTTAAGATCCCTCCCTACATAAACCTATCTACTATCTTTTCGAATGCCTTAAGCAGGAATGATGTAAGGCTGATTAGCCTGTACGCCTTGGCCAGCGTGTAGTCCTCCCTTCCCGGCTTGGGAATGAAGACCCCCCCAACCCGGCGCTAGGCGTTTGGGATGTAGCCCCACGCCAGGCTGGCCCGGAGAACCTCCCTTATGTTGGAAAGCAGTATATCCAGGCCCCTCTGGAGCAGGGCCGGAAAAATCCCATCACAGCTGCGGACTTGAAAGAAGCGAACTCGCCCACCGCCCAGGCTATAGAGCTATCCGTGACCACCCCCTTGGCCAGCTGCAAGTCCGCATTCGGGACCGTCCACCGGCCCAGGTCGGCAGCCCCTGTGACGGCTCCACCGCCCGCGAGTGAACTTCGGCGAGATGACGCAGGGTCTCCTCACCGGTGCTTGTCCAGCTCCCGTCCGGCTTCCTTAAAGATCCTACATCACTGCCTACCTCCTGTTTGAGTACCATTACCAGCCTGGCTGCGCCCGGCAGGGGACTTCCCCGCAGTACGCGCTCCAACTAGCTCGTTTACTCCGTCGCAGTTCCTTCTTAAACTCCCTTCTGGCAGTCCTAAATTCGTCTCAGGCCGCTTCACTCGATTCTCGGACGGATCGGTTTAAGGCCCTCCGAGTCCGCCCGCGTAGTACGGAGCGATCTCTATTCCACCATCTGAGGTTGATGGACGGTTCCCCCCTAAGTGGTGACGCGACCTCGTAGGCTGCCATTTTTCTACCTTCTAGGGCCTCACCCTCATAGAGGGAGTAGTATTGTAGTAGTTTATTCATTTAACTAGTTTTGGTTGGAAGCATTTTTCAAGCATAAATTGCCGTTATTATGCAACAAGCAAGTTTAGAAACCAATCACAAAGTGTTAGATATACATTCGATTTAGATTAAGCCGGAAGCAGGCCATTAGGCCTTTAATACCGCAGCCTTTGAGATATATTTTGATGTTCACATTAAATTCTTTAGATTACTTTGTCTGTGCTTTCAGCGAATTAAACTTGTGGATCTTTCTGGGAGGATTTCTTCAAGTGCATTTGGGACGGATCCCAGAAGAGTTGAATTTTTCTGGCTGCATCATGGTGGCTAGAATATTGTCTTGAATAAGAGCCTCTTTATCTGTTGTGAGCGAGTCTGAGGGATGTGCTATTTTGGCCTTAACTTTACATTTCGCAATGTGGTTGTTTCATGGCGTGGGCTTTGTTTCCGCCTTCTTTGTCTGCGCCTCTTTCCTTTTGTGCCTTTGTTTGACCTTCTTGCGGTATATGACATTTGTTTGGCCTGCTTGAATTCTGACCAGTTTCTGTTTAATTACAGCATCTTTGGTTCTCAAATAGTTCTATTTTTGAGACTCTGGTAGTCTGGAGCTGCACACTTCCTCGTCAAACTTTTTAAAATTTTTATGAGGATCTGATTCTCAAACTGCCCTCAATTCCATTTAACGTGCCCGGCTGTTCAACTTGAGCAACATCATATCCTTCAAGCAGTTTTTGGCCTGCTGAATCGCATCTACGCCCCCGCCTGTGTATTCTGGTCATACGTCTGCTATTCACGGCTTATACCTTCTTTTATTTTTATTTTTCAACTTGTGTCAATTTTTGCACCAGGAGTAGCAAAGGGAAAACGCATTCTCTCGAAAACAGCATGATCAAGTAAGGCACATATTAAAAGTGATGTGCCTCGTACGACCATTCATCCCTCGCACATTTTCCTATACCTCAATGCTCCATTTATATGGCCACCTCTAAATTTTTAAAATATATACCTTCCAATAATGTAGAAGATATAGTAGTGGGGGTCTAGTAGAGTATGTAAAGGTCGTCCACCGCTCTTATGATTCCCCGAAAAGCATTTAATTGTACCTTGTAGTGACAGTATCTTGCTTAATGTTGGTTTGGTGGTTACTTGTTTGATTTTTGGCTACTGCGCTAGTGTGGAATTACGCATTGCTGGTCTTAAAAGGCATATATTAGATTCAGCCATTAAATATATTTGTTTTAATTCCTAGAAAGATCTGCAATGTGCCTGTTGGCCAATAAGCAATTTTTGTGACTAGAAAACAACGACATGTAGAGTATCACTTTAGTGAGCGATATCTGTTAAAATCTATCTGAATTTTAATCTAGTGTTTGTATGTTTCAATGCCTTAAAGTCTACACTTATATGGGTCCTGTGGTCAAGTCGAATGACAACAGTCGTTTCAACCCACGAACTTAATCGACGTCATGTACATTTAATTAGTTAGCTAGCACATTAGGATGCATTAACTGTACGACACACCGAATCAATGTTTGTTTTCCTCGATGGCTTCCAAAAGGGATATCATGATGAATCATTTCGTTGGGGACGTGATAAGGCATGTCGACTACGTCACGCAATACTTTGTTTCAGAACATATGCAGGATGTTAATGCTGGAGATACTGGAGGTACACTACAGCTGAATTTTATTAGTCCAAACGGACTTGTATAGTAACAACTTGCTATCCAAGGTCAATTTGGATTTACGGCCAATGAGCCGAATCGTATGGCAAAAAAATGAAGAATTTATCGAAAACTTGAAGAGTTTACCAAATATTGAAAAAACATTTTGTTTAACACAATTACTAGGAGATAAAAAAACATTCGGGTATATATAATTCTGCTTGGTCATATGTACACATTGGGTTATATATATATATATATATATATATATATATATATATATATATATATATATATATATATATATATATATATATATATATATATATCGAAATAAATAATTGTATAGTAAATAAGATTTTGTACAAAACAAATATTGTTAAGTTTTAGATAAATCAACTATTGTAATTCCTGCTTACCTAATTCCAGTAGAGGCCTTCTTGTGTTTTTATAAAGTTGCCATGACCAACCCCATGGTACAAAGGATATGTGTTCCTTGTGATATTCTTTTAGCAATAAGATTGTAGAAAAAGCAAAAAAAAAGAATACCCTGGCAAAAAGATTCACAAAAATAAATGGAAGAAGATTAACTTAATTGAAATGTGCATATACTCGTAGATACTATAGGCTAGTCAAATAAGGGGTTGGTCTTGTAAATAACTGTTGGAAAGCTAATTATTGTTTTGATCGGTTCATTTAACGTCAAATAAAAGTATCCTAGGTTTGCACGGTCTCTCGATCGCAGGACGTTAAAAACCCCGGAAATTTTCTGACGATTTTTAGTTTGTTACTCCGAAACTGTGCGTTTAAGGGAATACAATACTGTTATTACAAAAATTAAAGAACATTAAATTCTGAGCCAAACAAGAACCCCATTATTCAGTTCGGTTCAGAAGTATAGCTAAAATCGACGGTCGAAGCATAGTGATTTTTACCAACTTTTCTGAAAAACGCATTATAGTGACTTTTAATCGTCCGTCACACGGAAACGACTATTCTAAATGAATAAACGTATGGAATAAAAGTTATGTAACCAGTACCATAAATTTTGAATTCGGTCTAGTATGTACCGAGAAATTTGAAATTTTTCTAAGCTTATCATATGCGATATGCCTTAGAATCAGTATTGTATATTAAGCATAAAAAAATATAATATTTATCAGTACCTACACTGCAATTTCATTTTGGTTAAAATTTATAGTCATGTTGTGGAATATACATAACACTGTTGTGAGACAACTAGCAAGATCTTAACTTAGACACAATAACAAATAAACAATCAATCTGATTAACGTCAATGTCTTCGACTTGCCCAGATAGTTTCTTGAATTGTTGTGAGACAACTAGCAGGATATTAACTTAGACACAATAACAAATAAACAATCAATCTCATTAACGTCAATGTCTTCGACTTGCCCAGATAGTTTCTTGAATTACCTTGAGCTATATATATATATATATATATATATATATATATATATATATATATATATATATATATATATACTGATTTCTACAGACCACTACAACTTCACCGAAGGCGATATAAATATTAATCTGTTGTCAAACTTAGAAACCCCTGATAAAACATTTTAAAAAGTGTAGAAAATGTTATAAAAATCAGACATAATTCTTAGAAAAATATAAGCTTTCCGATAGACAATTCGGTTTTAAAGCTCAAACTTCCACCATCGCTAACAACAGTAGGTAAGTAGTTTTTTTCTTTTGGAGATAGGGAGAGGACACCTTCATAGGCACCCGAACATAAGAGAGACGTTTGGTTTGAAAAATAATCAAGCCATTCGTCACGTTTGTATATGATTACTTCAGACATCACTTCGCCCTCGCTAACATATAAAAATATATAAACATAATATATTCAAAGTTAAGTCATATATTACCATGTGACGAACTCATTTTGTGTTCAGTAAAGGTGGTATGTACCTGTACCTATATAAATACAACAAACTACAATACTTAAAAAACGTAAGTTAAAAATTAAAAAAAAAATCTGCCTAATTACACTATCAATTTTGAAGGAATAAATATATTTTATAAATAAAGGTCTTTCTGTTCCCAATCCATAAATAAACAAAGCATGTGCGTGCATAACATCTAATTCACATTTCATTTTTGAACCAGGCGCAATAATGAACTTGTGTTTTGTGCAGTACTCGGAAAAGATCGTTGGGCTGTTCAAAGGACTACTTCAGACAGTCTTCCTCCGCATGGTGGGTATGCTGAGCAGGTCTCGCGTTAATAATAGGCATGTTTTTTGGAATCAGGAGTGGAGAATGCTGCATGCACACCTCATTCACACACTATAGTGTGTGGGATATCGAGGCAGTGTGGGAATCCTACCCACTAAATTCAACTTCCTGTGGTACCGGACCTTAGTCCATACTTCCGTCGGAAAGATTTTACACAATGACATTGTGGGTTGAATATGTCCATTCTCTAAGTGAAGATTGGACCCTATGATGAGCACTGACAAGCACACTTGGAGAACCCAAATCACCTGACCTGACCTAACGATCATTTCGCTAACCAAGTTAGCGTCATCAGAGGATGAAAATATTTTAACTTATTTCTACTTCTACACGTATTTATAAAGACTTTTAGGTAAATGTCGAGAAACGAGAGTGGAATGTTTAGTCGCAAACGCAACCTTTGTATATTATATCCTCAACTGCCGAAAGAGGTTATTAAACGTCTCTTTATTACACCAGTTCGAAGCTTAGTAATTATTGCTGATATTTTCGTTTGTCGGCAATATCTGCCTTGTTTCCTTATCGCTCGGGCGCGCTTTTGTCGGTATTTATATATTTTACAAAGCTCTCTATCGAATGACTGAAGATGGGTGGTGGTGCGAGATTCATACACTGTTTATTATTATTATATTTAGCTTTCTTACTTTAGAATGCGGTCAATTGTCCTGGTTTTGTAACATTTAAAATTAATTTTAGATTCTCCTCATTAGCGTGGTGATTATTATCCCAAATATGTCGGGCGACGGTAGATCTATCTATAGTCCCGCATTTTAATTGTGCTAAGTGTTCTTTGAATCTAATTGCAATATCTCTTTTTGTTTGTGCGACGTATTTAAGATCACAATCTCTACAACATATTTCATAAATTTTCGACATTTTGGCCGCACTATCCTCGTCTTTTGGGTTACCTAGCAAGTTTTTAAAAGTATTTTTTTGGTCAAAAATGTTAATTGAAAAATGGATTTAAAAAAAGCCATCTAGACCCCTCGTGATTTGAGGTTCAAAAGGTAAGCAAACAAAAGTTTTTCCGTTTTTCTCTTATAAACGTAGTTGATTCTGCAAACATCTTCTTTGTTTTCTGTTTGTTAATTAATTTATCCAGTGAACAAGCAGTGTATCCATTATATTCGGCCAGGTTCTTAATATAATTTAATTCTTTGGTATATCTACTTTTACTTAAAGGAAAATTAATTAATCTGTTTACTAAAAAAATCAGGCACCACCTCCGATATCCAGTCATTTAATAAAGAGCTTTGTAAAAAATATACAAATACCGACAACAGCGCGCCCGAGAGATAACGAAACAATACAGATATTTCCGACAAACGAACATACCAGCAAGGGATTACTAAGCTGTTAACTGGTGTAAAAAGGAAAGTTCAATACCCTCTTCCGGCAATTTAGGATATAATACACAAAGGTTGCATCTGCGACTTAAAAATTCCACTCTCGTTTTTTGGCATTTACCCGAAAGTCTTTATAAATACGTCTATAAGTAGAAATCAGATAGAATATTATCATCCTCTGGTGACGCTAACTCGGTTAGCGAAACGATCGTTAGCTCTTTTAAAATGTGTTGTGGTGATTTGGGTTCTCCAAGTGTGCTTGTATCAATTCTGTTTCGTCGCTGTGGCAATATGGCGTAAGGATAGGCCTTGGACGCTTATGCCTAAGTGGGAGTTCCTCATCGTACCCGGTGGCAGTACGGAGAAGAGAATTTGAGTGAGAATCGGCTTTTGCGGACTGAGAAGAGGCATGTACACGATTCACGAGTAGATGTCTAAATTTCGGTTCCGCTGACTAGGTGCCTTACGTCAGATCAGCGCACATTACAATTTAATGTGGAAGGGGTAGAAGGGGTAAACCTGATTATTTCATACTTGTATTAAATCTACATGCGTTTTAAATCATAATACCACTTCTTAAGTTATTTCATGAAGATGTAGAGTTGGTACTCAAGGGTACCTTTCTTGTACACTGAACCGCAGATGTCGAGTTTCGGAACATGTAAAATTTTTTGGTATGCGCTTGACCAAATTCAAAATTTAAGATACTCATTGCATACACAATTTGATAATCTACAACTCTCGCTCCAGACGTTTTTTGATTTAAAATGGTCGTTTCCATGTGACGGATGATTGAAAGTCACTATAATGTGTTTTCAGATAAGCTGTCAAAAATCACCGTTTTTCGACCGTCGATTGCAGCCATACTACCCAACCGAAGTATTCACTAGAACGCACGGTGTCGGCGCTAGAGACGGGAAACTGGAAAACGTCCGAAAATTTCGCGGTTTTTGGACCTCCTGACTCTAACGGTGGTCTAGGTACCGTGCAAACTTAGTATACTTCTACTAGACCTCAAATAAACCTATCAAACCAATAATTAGCATTCTAACACTTATTTCCAAAAGACCCCTATAATAGACTCTAATTTGACTGGCCTACTAGATATACAGTGCTAGTTATAAAGGTGTAATATGCTCTCAATCAAAGTAAAGCGATGGGAGAGATGTTCACTACATGAGCAAAGTTTATATTGGAGTAGGAAATATTACAGCTAATGGCTTCAAGCCACACACATGACACAAGACTGTGAACAACGACAACAGTAACATGGTTTCTATGTACTTAATAAAAATGTATGATTTTAAGGCTTTCGGCAGTTTTGTTTATGAAGCGGTTTTGCAAAGATGTCCACACACCGGTACGCGCTCACCTAGTACTTTAAAATTTTGTTATTTGTGGGTTTAGCATGAAACCGTAATTAGGTGCAAATTTTTTTGCTATATTTATTTTACCTCTAACACTCACTTGAATAAAAGATGCTGACACATTATGTTGTACCAGCCGCTCGTAAAGATGGTTGCGGCTTTTTAGATTAAGATGTCATTGACTAAGTAAAAAGTTTCTGAATTGCACTCATTTGTTTATTAAAACACACCTTTTGTTTACTTAAAAGTAACATAACAATATAAAATCAAATAGAACTTTGCCTATGTTGAAGGGTCCGGACTACAACAGCGAGAGTGAAACCGAAAGAGTAGCTGAGTCACTACGACTCAGCGCACTACTAAAGGATTGGGAGAGTGCCAGCGCTTGTTCCAGGTCTTTGCCAGCGACACCTAAGCGTAGGGTTAACAAGGGCTACCACCTAAATGACAGACTAGATACCCCTGACAGTGCTAGATCCAATGTAAGCGATATTGTCAGGGATGGGCCTGCTGATAGGACACACATATCTCAGGTGAGACCGGTTATAGTCTAAGAGTCAAAACTTACACTATTTTGTCACGCAATTTACGAGTAGTATAGTGAGTGCCAGTATTTTACGTCAGAGCCCGACTGGCTAACCTTATTGCATATGGATAGGGGCAGAGGTAGGAGAATTACATATACAATAGATCCAACGGATATTATTACCCAAGCTCAAGTCTTTTTTATTCAATACATATTACTAGTAACAGCCGCCTTATAAAAGTGCTGCCAGACTCCATTAAATACTTTTACAATTATAATGTTAACGCTGATATTTTACACTATTACATAGACTCTACTAACAATACTTTCTGTTATTGAAAACTGTAAAAAGCACATTAAGAAGTTTTTATGAAAATTAATTGTGTTGAACTAGCATATACAAAAGTAATCACTAACTAAAGACTTCTTGAGGTATTTTAATCAGCAAACCCATTTTAATGGTTAGCCATTACAATACGATCTACTATTACACTTTCTTTCACGCTATTTCCTTAAAGAGGCAGGCATCACTATATCTGCTTATCCATTTGATCCTGTTATATTACTCTGGCTGCATCTGAATTTATACAATACTTACCACTTCATTGCATTTGAAGCGTACGTTGCGGTATTTCGGAGAAGTCTTTGTGCCTACACTCTACGTTGTTTATTAAGACTATTTTAGCATATGGGTCACAAATGACAGATTAGCATAAATTCAAACATTAAAAATACTACCAGCTCATATGTTGATACAGCTAACTTTCTGATAGCAGTAAAATTAGGTATAATGATTAACACTGAAGAAGCCTTCTTTTAGAAGTCCAAACAACTAGGTCGATAAAAAAAAATCTCTCAACAAAGATAAGACCACATACATGATTTTCAAGTCCACAGGATAAAGAAAATGTTGGACAAGTTGAAGAACTGGATGGTCAATACATATCATTGGAGAAAGCTACGAAATTGCTTGGGCCTCCTATAGACGGTGAGTTAAAATGGGATCTCCATATGATAAGTTCTGCACACGAATATCATATATATATATATATATATATATATATATATATATATATATATATATATATATATATATATATATATATATATATATATATATATATATATATATATATATATATATATATATATATATATATATATATATATATATATATATATATATATATATATACTGGGATAACAAACACGTTTCTTAAGCACAAAAACATCCACAAGTACACTAGGAAAGTAGTGAGCAGAAGCGAAAGAACCATAATTGATTATGTATGTATTAACAAGGACTTGAAAAGCAAGCTAACAGACACAATAGTTCGAAGTGGGGTGGAAATGTACACAGACCACTATCTGGTGAAGCCGAAAAAAAATTGGAGCAAAAAATACGATATCAGACCGCAAAGATACAAAAACAGATTCGGAGAAGACATCAATATAGTAATACAAGCTGAGGCAGGTAGAAATTGCTAAAAAATATACAACAGAATCTGAAAAAGAAATGGCAAAAATTAGAGAAAAATGTCACGAATATACCTTGTAAGAATTATGGAAGTTATTTAAAGATATCGTGATGAAAATTAGTAAATTAACCTGTGGGTCAGTGATATGACCAAACAAAAAACAAACAAGATGGTGGAATGAAGAAATAAATAGGGAGATTAAAATAAAGAAACAAAGCTGGAAAACATATTTAAATAATAAAAGTAAACAAAGCTACGAATCGTACAAACAACAGAGGATCAAAGTAAAAGAGACTATAAAAATTGCGAAACACGAATCTTGGAACGAGTTTGGAGATATGAAGGAACGAGATCACCATGGTAACCAAAAGCTTTTATATAAAATGATGAAAACACTGCGAAGCGGCAAGCAACACAGATACAAAGGTATATTATCCAAGGAAGGACAACGACTGAATACAGACGAAGACATAATGACACGTTGGAGGCAGTATTTTGAGGGCGTACTTAAAACGGAACAAGTAGTACCAACGGAGATTGATAAAGTCAATGAGGAAAACCAACATAGGGAGCCTACAGAACAAAGTGGGCTGATGGAAATTCAGGCGGATGACGAAATCACTTTGGAAATGCTCCTGAATTTGTAAAGTGAAGGACTGGAGGATCAACTATTATCCTAAATAAGGCGCGAAACGGAGTCAAATACCTAAAAACTGAGAGATAGGAGTTACAGTGCCAATACGTAAAAAGGGTAACCAACAAAAATGCAAGAATTATAGAGGAACAACAGTATGGAGCACAGTACTGAAAGTGTATGAAAGAGTATTAGATAACAGAGTAAAGGTAACAATAAGCCCACAGCTAGAAGAAAGACAGAGTCGTTTAAAAAAGGGTAGAGCGGTACAAGATCATATAGTTGCTATAAAACAGATGATAGAAAAAAAACCAAACGATAAGATATACTTGGCCTTCATAGACATCGAGAAGGCATTTGATAGTATCCCGAGAAAGTTAATATGGGAAAGCCTAAGAAGAAGATGGGTGGATAGAATTTTTGCTAAGAACATAGCCAGTATATACAAGAACACTAGAAATTGTGTGCAAACAAATAATATGCGTTCGGAGGAACTTGGACCAAGGAGGGCTTAAGACAAGGGAGTGTGTTCAGCCCGACTCTGTTCAACATAGTACTGGATGATGTAATGAAGGAGGTAAAAGGCAAAATAAAGAAACGAATAGTGGAATACAGAAATATGGAAACAATATCGTTGACAAAGTGTGCCTTTGCCGATGAACTTGTGATTTGTGCAAAAAAACAAGGTTCAACTAGAGCAAAATCTACAGGTATGGAATCGAGAACTAATACAGAGAAATTTGAAGATAAACATATGAAAATCCAAAAAAATGGTGATAAGGAAAAATAATGCAGAGGCAACGGTGGCACTGGATAATATAGCAATAGAACGAAGGAGTATTTTAAGTACTTGGGAGTGAAAATACAACAGGATGGAAGAAACGATGCGGTGATACAGGAAATAATAGAAAATGCAACAAAGCTGTACCATGCACTGAACAAGTGATTTATACGGAATAGACATATATCAGACACAACACAAAACTGTATATCGAACAGTATTTAAGACTATGGTGTTAGATGAATGTGGAAGTTGGGTACTAAACAGGCAGCAGAAGAGTAGAATAAAAGCGATCTAAATGAAGTATCAAGAGAGTAGCGAAGAGAGATAGACTACGATATGAGAAAATAAGCGAAAAGTTGCAGATAGGGGACGGTATAGGGAAACAACAACTCAAGTGGTTTGGACACTTGGTACGGATGGAAGACGATAGACAAGTGAAGAAAGTATGGCAGGCAAGAAGTGTTCGACAAATGCATCTAGACAGACCAAGGAAAAGATAGGACGAAGTAGTGGCAGAATGTTCGGAGAGGAGGGGCAGAAATTGGAACGAAGGAAGACTCATGGCCAGGGACAGGAAGATTTGAGCGAGATTTGTACATGATTAAATTTGTATACACTCAACACTTTAGGGTAAATGAGTTATTGATTATATATATATATATATATATATATATATATATATATATATATATATATATATATATATATATATATATATATATATATATATATCGGGGACCAGCAGTTAAAGCCAGTTTCTCAACAATTAAAACGTTCAATTATAATAACATTTTACACCATTCATACACACACTTGTAAAGACACATTCCGCAGCACGTATATCCAGTAATAGTTTAGTTTTAAACCGGAGTCAAATACACAGCGCAAGTTCTAAGAGTCATCTGCAAGTTAACAAACATAACACTATTTTATATATGTATAACAATTCACTGTTATGCAATGGTTGTAAGTTAATAACACCCCACCAGAAGATCAACATCCTAATATATATGTTCTATCTGCTTTCTAGAAGAAAGTCAAATCAATCCTTAAAAACAAGACGTGTCACTATTTGGAAGAATTTTATAAGTAACTGAAAATAACTTTTATGTGACTAATATGGTCTTGTATTTTTATTTTATTTCTTTAACATCGGTTTATTTTCGGGACTATGGTCAATCACTGACGCTGAGGAGCTGTTTAACCTCAATATGCTGGAAATTCTGCCGAACCCCTGTCCTTTTTTTGTATGGCGAATATGGATATTTAAGGTGCCCAACATCGCATGGTACATGAGATCAATGTTTTGGCGCCCCTCCGAAAGGCGGAACGTGCAGATATTAAACTTGCTTAAACACGATGCCATAACCTCGGCTGATGTTAATTTGACAGTTTGTATTGAAAAAGTGAAATAATCCCCTACTTGGAGTCGAATCCAGAGCCTTTGAGTTTAGAGGCATACGTTCTATATATCTGATATCTTTCAACAATTTATTGTTGCTTATTTTTGGTATATTTTCTTTAATACTTAGTTATTCCTAAGCGTGTCTCTGCTGGTTTTACTGGTCGTTCGTTTTAAATAGTCCATTTCAAAACGCATTGCCTGACACAGCTTTCACATCGGCACAGCACTGGACTAGACTGGGGAAGAAGAAATCTTGTACAATTCAACTCCACCAAGTCTCAGTATTGCTTTCTATCTCATAGGAGATACGCCAGTCCTAGACCCATCACAATGGATAACCAAGTTAATTAAAGTAATGAGTCCTTTTCACTTGTTGGCATTTCTGTGGATCGAAATCTTAATTGGCACCAACATGTCACATCAATTGCAGAAGCGGCTGCTAAGAAATTAGGTTTCCTCTTCCGGGCTCGCAAATACTTTTCACCAGCTAATCTCTATACCTTATATACTTCACAAATAAGGACAAACCTCGAATACCGCTTCCACATCTGGGGTGCCGCTGCCGCTTTTACACTCTTGGACTCCATTCAGGAGAGAGCTATACGTCTCATCGGTAACCCTTCCCTCATCCAAAGGCTGCCATCACTTGCCCACCGACGTGCCGTTGGTGACCTCTCTCTCTTTTATATATATATCTGCACGGGCACTGCTCAGAGCAGCTTCCTTTCATAGTTCCTCCACTTGCTGCCCCCGACAGATCTACCAGGAGAACAGAGCGAATGCACCCTTTTACTGTCCAGGTCACCAGACATAGAACATCTTGCTATGCCCGCTCTTTTGTCCCGAGGACTTCCAAGTTGTGGAATTCCTTGCCGACACATGTTTTCCTTCTCCTCCGAACCTCCAAACCTTCAAGTCCAGAACTCACAAGTTGCCTCTTTCCTCCTTGCCGACACCCACGGTACGATAGTGTTCAGGCTGTGGGCCCTCGTGGTGTGTTGTTGAAATAAGAAAATAAAGAATCCAGAAGTTTTCAGTAAACACTGTTTTCTTTGTAATGCATTCCAAAGTAACATGTTGAAGTCAATTATAGTGCTCAATCAAAAAATAAAAATAAAATAATGGTTGTCCAAATTTTACATTCCTATTTAGATTGGCCCCTATTTATACAAATCTTCATTGAATGATATACTAAATTCAGGGATGTCGGATAAAATCTTGACGATTAGTTATGGCTAGGTTATCATAGAGCGATTTTCTATTGAAGAGAGCGTGTCTATTGTAAATACTTATTACCAAAATTTGGAATGTTTTGTTAGAACTGGAAGATAATTCTGTATGCGTTTCTAAAGAAATCTTGCACAACTTGTTAAAATTATTGAGAATTTGATGAAAATTTTTTAACATTCTGGGTCAGTAAAAGCTAGCAAACAACAAGTTTACAATTGTCGTGCCCGATCAGAAGAAATCAGTGAGAGTTAGTGTTGCTGAAAACGCAAAACTGTCAGTTCGTGAACGTTCACAGGAGATGAATAGCAGGAAATCTAGTCTGCAAACATTATAAAACATCTTCATTTAAAAGTTGCAAGTTATCGTTGACTTAAGATTTCAAACCAAATGATCACTTGTGACGTCGTATCTTTCTTAATTGGGTCATAGACAAAAAGTACGAAATATAAGGTTTTTCTCAAAAAATAATCTTCTGCGACAAAACTGATTTTGAAATTGGACGTAAACAAGAAGAATTGGGCTGAAGAAAATCAAAAGCAAAACTAGAGAATCAAGAGTATCCAAAAAAGTGACTATGTGGTATGGTTTTTGGGACGAAAGTGTGATTGGACCTTATTTCCTATCCAGTTTGTGATGCGCAACTATGAATGGAGCTCGATAGAGGACAATGATAGTAAATTCTTTGTCTAATGAATTAGAAGTTATGGATGTTCAGAATACATGGTTCCAAGCGGGCCATGCCATTTGCCATACGGCGGATGAAACAATTAATATTTTAAGACGACTGAATAATTTTTCGAAGTGATGACGTTAATTGGCTGCGTAAGTCGTGCGAGTTCATATAACTGGATTATTTCCTGTAGGGCTTTTTAAGAAAATATTGTACGTGAATCATCTTCGAACCACCAAACCGCTTCATGAGAACATTATTAATTCCTATGGAGGAATTGGACAGAATATATGCGTAAATGTAATCGAAGATTTTGGGACAATAACTCTAGCATGCCAAGTCAGCACAGATGGCCACTTGCACGGTATAATTTGACGTTGCTTTTACATGAATGTTTATCCTTTAAGATAGTAATAATATAACGAAATTATAACATTTAAGGTATTTTGTCTGTTTCACTATTAAATTAAATTTAGTGGTCAAATTTGGACACCTAATAGTAAAATTGATGTGATATACACCAAAAGCATCCTATATTAGCGCTCAGTTTATTTCATTCTTACCCAAATGAGCTCCTGAAAGTGTAAACGTGGGATGTGGCAACACAATAAAATTCAATGAAATGGTTGCAAAAAAATTCCACAACTAAAAAACGTTACACGTAAACATTTGCAGGGAAGCTGAGGGTGAAAACTTTAGGGATTAAATGGCATTCTTTGGATATAGTACATACAGGGGGGTAAATAATGACCGCTGAGGTCTGTAATGAAGCTACTAAAAATAGTGCTGCAAATTGAATCATAACTTCCACATAGCTGTGATTATCTACTCTCCCCACAAAGACATTTCATGAAACAAATTTAGGGTCCATGACTTCACTATAAAATAAAATATTCATATTCTTGTACTAATAAACTTCTGAAACGCTTTATTACTCGAGTTTTACAAAAAAATGTTGATTTTCATCAAATCACCCCTCATTTATCCCTTACCCCCTGAAGCAATCTTACCCAAAAACAATTCGAAGCGTTTCTTTGTCGGGTGCTAATTGGATACCAAATTTGAAGATGATATCTCAATTCGTTCGAAAGTTATTAGGCGTACTAACATACAGACGTACAGGCCGACAGACAAAAAATGTTTGTTCCAGAATCAAGTTTTCTATATGTTTTGGGACTTTTACGCCCTTTTAGCAAAAAGAAAGTCGAAATTTCTATCACCTATATTCCACTCCCACACATTCAACCCCTAATTTAATTTTAGCACAGAATACCAGATGTTTGATGAAATTGAAAGTTGTCCAATAAAAAACCCTAAAACGTTATATTACTCGAGTTTTAACGAAAAATGTCAATTTTCGCCAAATCAGCCCGTCATCCCCTACCCTTTGGAGTTATTTTACCCAAAAACAATCAGAGCCGTTAGTTTGTCGGATGCTCACTGTGTACCAAATTTAAAGATGATACCTCAATTCGTTCGAAAGTTATTCGGTCTACTAACAGACAAACATACAGGCAGACCCACCGACAGACGAAAAAAAAATCATTCCAAAATCAAGTTTTTTGTACGTTTTAAGATTTTTAACCAGTTTTATCAACAAAAAAATGTTAAGTTTCACCAAATCACCTACCATTCATCCCCTACCCTCTGGAGCGATTTTACCCGAAAACAATGTGAACTGTTAGTTTGTCGGGTGCTAATTGTGTACCACATTTGAAGACGATATCTCAATTCGGTCTAACTTTATAGTAGCTACAAACAGACGACATACATACAGACCGATAGACCGACAGACAAAAAAGTTTTCGTTTCCAAATCATCTTTTCTATATGTCTTGACACTTTTTACGACGTTTAAGAGAAATAAATTTTTCGAAATTTTTATGGCCGATGCCATACTTTCACACGTTTTGACGATGTGGAATTAATTAAATGTAATGTGGAAGTAATTACTACGCGACAATTGCCGAGTTCAAAAGGTCCGCAAAGTGTAGGAAGAAATCAACAACTGTGAGTTTGTTGTATTACGACAACCAGCTTACAGCCCTGACCTAGCTACATTAGATTATTACCTCTTTAATTTATTGATTGTTGTTGCCCATACTTGGTAAAACTTGTCCATACTACATATGGACTTGGAGACTACTTCCCTGGCTTCACTGTTGGTTTTCGTTTTTGTAGGTGAAGGACGAAAACCAACAGAGAAGCCAGAGAAGTAGTCTCCAAGTCTATATGTAGTATTACCTCTTTACTAAGCTGACAAAACACTTGTGAAGACATCGATTTTATTTTTACTTATTTATTGTTACAAAAATACATTGTTTGATGGTGCATACAATATTTTTATGAAATAGTCATACTACTAGTATTACGTTTATTGGTAGAAATTATACAATAAAATGAATATGATACTATTGGTGACAAAGAATTACGAATAAACATTTACAGATTCAGTACCAAAATAAATGTAAAGTAAATATGTCCCAACATTGGCCACTTCTTTGTACTATTAATTTAAGTTTAATAATTGAATTTGTAGTTTGTGTCATAATTGTTCTTGTTCCTTGCACAGATACCACAAAGTGTGATTCAGCAATCTTATGGAGTAACTCAGATATCGTATAAGCAAGTGAATTACAATAACCCTGGAGGTTATCTGCCTCCCAATGCCCCTAGTCAGATGGCGTATCCGTCAGCTATGCAGTACCAGGCTATCAGCCCTATGTTTGTAAACCAGCCAATGTATCCTCCAACTCCACAGACAAGGCAGTATATGGCTTACAATCCACATGGTAGTCCGGTCAAGTCGTACGCCAACCCACCTCCAAAGCCGTACTTATATGACCAAGGTTCTCCATATAACATGGGACCAAGACTTTACGGACCAGCTCAACCTGCTCCCAAGGCAGCTTACAGCAACGGCGAGCTTTTGCAACAACAGGTAATCATAAACGAACGCTGTTACTTTACACCGATTTTGATATCTTTTGATTTATGCCTCTCAGGAATTGTATATGTACCACATGATTAGAAGAGAAATATTTTCCATGTATGCTACATCCTATTAGCGAGTCTTCCATAAGAAAATTCACCAATAGAGAAGTAAATACGGTAACAATTTTGGAAAATTTCTTCAAATTTGTGCGATTAGACCCTCAGAACTCATACTTAGGGTCGGTTAATATATATATTAAGATTATTACTGGTAACAAATACTAATTGTGCTCTTATTTGAACTCATCAGTGCGTTATACCAGTAAAAATAAAAATATATCTAAATTAATTGACTTAAGGTAGCCAAATTCTGAACTAACTGTCTGATATATCGAGCTGCTGACATCTAGGACGCAACAAGGAACTTTGTTTGTAAGACAGCTTCGGTACAAATTAATTTAGATATATTTTGATTATTACTGGTGTAACGCACTGATGAGCTCGAATAAGGGGGAAACTAATATGTGTTTCCAGGAATAATTTTCCAGTAATAATCTTAGTATATCTATTTTTATATTATTCGTATATTTCCTTATAGGAATGTAGTGGCAGGGCTGACGATTTTAAAAGATCGTTAGTGGTTGTACGGCGGCAACTGAGGTACAGAATTTGTACCGGAGCCATCTTACAAAGTTTCTTGTTGCGTCCTAGATGTCAGCATTTATATTAATGTATACAGTGAGTAAAAGCCAAATGGAATAAATTCATTATTTCGGTTACTGTACATTCTTATAAAAACTCCCGAAACACGTCAAATTTATATAATAAATTGACATTTTTCAACGTGAAAATGCGATCCCTACCTTCATCCCCCTTCGAATGACCGGTACGACCCCCAATTTTTTAAAGGGGAAGTATAGGCTTGTGATATGTCGTTTGAAAAGTCTGTTCATTGTCTATTCAAAAATGTTATTGTTTTCAAGTTTATTGTAACAATTAAGATAAAATCATGTGGTTACCGAAATTCGCTATAAAATACTCAAAACTTGTTACAATATTGTAATTAGTATACTCAAAACTTATTTCCCGTTTAGGCCTTGAAGATAAGAAAGTAAGCAAAAACCATAGTAATGTGCTTTTTACATTGTATCCATTAAAGATACATTAAAGAGTTTCCGAGGCAATGTTAATTTGTTTAAAACGCCTAGCAAATTGTTTTGTAATTATAAGTTGTCATTTAAATTGTGAGTATTATAATTTTAGTTTGAATTTCGTTAACTTCAATTCTGAAAAAATGGCTAGATTAACAGAACTGCATAAAATAACAATTATACAAATGATTGGTTACGGAGATAAAACGCGAACACAACATGAAGTAACTCGCCTATTTCATGAGAAATTTCCTGATTTACCGCCTATATCCCAAGGAACAATTATTAAATAGAGAAGCAGTTTCACGAGTTTGGCCATGTAAGGCAGATAAAAAAAGCAGCCAATGCACTGAGTGATGAAATCAAATTAGATGTGATGCTTGAATTTGTAGAAAACCCACATAGATCGGCTAGACAGGCATCCACTACATTTAATGTTAGCCATGCATCGATAGTTAACATATTAAAATAAAATAAAATGATACATACTCAGGAGATCATGGAAGACGATTTTGATAGGAGAACTTATTTTTGTGAGCGAATGATGGACATGTTGGATAACAATATTATCCAATTATGAGACGTTATGTTTTTTGATGAGTGCACTTTTTCACTTAACGGTCATGCTAATCGGCAAAATTGTCGCTACTGGGCAACGACAAATCCTCACTGGATGAGAGAAGAACACACGCAATACCCTCAGAAGGTTAATGTTTGGGCAGGGATTATTGGAAACCATATCATTGGTCCCTTTTTCATTGAGGGTAATTTGAATAGCGATAATTATTTGGCACTACTTCAAAACGATATCATTCCAACTTTGGCAAATTTAGATCCTAATCCAGGAAACCCTCAAGTTCCAGTGAATACGATATGGTTTCAGCAGGATGGAGCACCACCACATTACCAACTCAATGTCCGACAGTACCTCGATGCAATATTTCCCAATCGGTGGATAGGGAGGCGAGGTTAGATAGAATGACCAGCGCGGTCACCTGATCTTACCTTATTAGATTTCTTTTTATGGGGATATGTGAAGAGCATTGTGTACAAAACTAAACCTTTTGATCTAAATGACTTAAAAGAATGAATAACGCTTGCCATTATGTCGTTCACGATATGATATGATAAATAATGTTAGAAGACAGTTTTATTTAAGATGAGGGTGTTGCCAAGAAGTTCGCGGTGAACATTTTGGACATCTACTTCATTGACAATCATAGTTCTTTTTAGTGTTTTACATTGTATTACATTTTGCATTACATTTTAGTTTTTTATTGTATTGTAGCGAATTTCGGTAACCACATGATTTTATTTTATTCTATTTAATTGTTTCAATAAACTTAAAAACGATAACATTTTTGAATAGAGAATAAACATACCTTTTAAACGACATATCACAAGCATATACTTGCCCTTTAAAAAATTGGGGGTTGTACCTGTCATTTGAAGGGGATTGAAGGTAGGGATCGCATTTTCACGTTCAAAAATGTCAATTTATAATTTAAATTTGACGTGTTTCGGGATTTTTATAAGAATGTAAATAATGAATTTATTCCATTTGGCTTTTACACACTATATATATATATATATATATATATATATATATATATATATATATATATATATATATATATATATATATATATATATATATATATATATATATGTGTGTGTGTGTGTGTGTGTGTGTCTCACGACTTAACACGGCACGGAGTCTTCGGTCTATATTTCTTTCTATCGAATTTTTAATCATTGATGTAGGTCAACAAAGGCTACAATTTAAAATTGTTGTGGAATATACAAGGTGGTACAATAAAGTGCGACACCACAAAGTTGTGTTTTTTATTATAGAACACCATATATTTGAAATGATTTTTAACTCTGCAGAAAAAAATAAGGCCCACTTTCTGGAAAGATCCCCATGCCAATCTATTACCGTTTGTCAGATATCACGACTTTTCGATGAAAATGAGGTTTTGGAAAAAAAATCTTTCATGTAAGATGATATCGAAAGAAAAACTCACTAGCC
Organism: Tillus elongatus; assembly: GCA_964006375.1. Classification (NCBI taxonomy): domain Eukaryota; kingdom Metazoa; phylum Arthropoda; class Insecta; order Coleoptera; family Cleridae; genus Tillus; species Tillus elongatus. Next base: position 140,306,510 of record OZ023262.1, read on the forward strand.
TGTGACGACGGACAAGTCTCTCAATCACTACAGTCAATACTTCGTAATAATTTACAGGGTGCTGAAAAATTCAAGTGACACATTCGAAGTAGATTATCTCGCTTATGTTAAACGGAACACACTGTATTTTGTTAATTCATCTTATAGAATAAGTAATTCTCTTCCATATGAGACTAGGGATCCCACTACCCAAGTGCAATGGTTTTCATGCTATTCGTATTTTTATGTCAAAAATTATGAAAAGGTTTGGTGGTTGGTTTTAGGAAAAAAATACATACGCCACTTTTCAAAACTATCTCCTACGAAATTTCATCGATAAATAAGTAGTTTTTATCGATGAAATTTAGTTATAATAGTATAATGATCTATGAAAGTCAACATATCTCAAAAGTCGAAGAAAAAAAGTTTATAAATGCTGTGCCATATGAAAACTGTTTTAGTAGGTCGTGATCGAATGACATAGGAAACAATTTTTGTACGATCCACAGACTTCTTTATTTTCTATCTTTTAAGATCTCGCCAAAAGAATCGCGTTTCAATTAAAAATTACAGGGGTGTTTCAATATTAGAAGGGTCACACAAAAAAACTATCTGAAATGGTTAATAATTTCGCTTTTTTTTCATCAAATTTGGTATATATGTATTTTAAAGGATGCCGAATGCAGGGGAGTATATATTTTTTCCCTAAAAACGGCCTAATTATTTTTGCCATTTTCTTATATAGAAAAACTGTATTAGTAGGTTTTGGTCAGGTGACACAAAGAACAATTTTCACAACATTTGTTGAGTTTCATATCTTATACCTTCTGACCTTTTGTTCATGAAGATCGAATTATAAATACAAAAGTTACATAGTTGTTTCCATCTAGAATGGGCCACACTGTATACAGGGTGTTGAAAAATAACGCTGCCAAACTTCCAGGAGCGATTCCTTGGATGATTTTGAGAAGTTTGTATAAATATAAGCCCGGAAATGCATAGTTTTCAAGAGACAGGATGTTAAAGTTTCGAAAAAACTACGGTTTCTTCACATTTCTTAAAAAATGTTCATGACGGAAAGCTGAAATTTTGCACATCATTCATGGTTTATACGAATCGTGCACCGGTAGTGGAAACATTTACTCATTCATTACAGTCGCGGAGATACGGGCCTGTCAATAGTGTTTTATAGGGTTAACTTCTACTCCACTGGATGTACTCTAATTCTGACTAAATTTTAATATTTGGCAACACAATCTGTACAGATTAGATCATTTCGAATTTTGTGATATGACGGCTAATTTCCGAGATAAATGATGAAATGTGATTTCATCTCCCTATGAGCGTACGCCACTGGAAAACAAAAAGTCTGGACGCAGCAAGTGCGTTACGGTAAATAATTTTCGTAAAAATGATTTTAATCGCAGATATATCTTGTTTTTAAAAAAAGGACAATTGGTTGGCAGTATAACCTATATAGTAGTAACATTGTACCATTATTCATTAAAATAGCTTTGTTGTTTCAAAAAGTACAAATACCTTCTGAAAATAATCTTTAAAAGTTTCAGAAAAACTGGTTAGATTTTCCTGGCCACTGAATCTCTCCGAGCTATTTACAGACCTACCAAGATATAATTATTCACAAACAGCTTCAGGGCCAAAATGGAACAAAAAGCTTACCATCTTTTTTATACAGAAAGTGCCTTCAATAATGTTACACTAAATTATATTCTTAACTCAAACAATGTGTTTGTGATATGTGTCAAAAACGTGAAAAGTTGCAAAACAATTGAAATAACTCAAAAACGATGACGAAATCAGTTTTTAGTGAATTTTCTTAAAAAAAATTCACTAATGAGGAGATCCCGACTTTTGAATTTTAAAAAATTTATTCAAATGAGCGCTAATTAGGCCCACCAGAAAACATATCCGGGGTCAGTTTCAATTTATATATATATATATATATATATATATATATATATATATATATATATATATATATATATATATATATATATATATATATATATGTATCACACCGATAACACAAAAAATAATTGGCCGATTTTGATTAAATTTGGTGAAAAAATTCCTTTTACAAATGGCTTGGATGAGTTTGTTAGCCAGGAAAATCTGCCCACGTTTTCCCGGAAAATTTTGTGTTTTCTTTCGAAAAAAAATATATATCTCCGGAATTAACAAAGTAAGGGCAACCAAATTTGGTACACAAGTTTATATCTTTATAGGTAAGTTACTTACCAAAATTTAGCTATGTAGGTCGAAAGACAAAAAAGTTATAGGCATTTAAAGAAAAATAAATGGGGGTTTTCATCAAAACGTCAAGGAGGCGATTTAAAATGTCAAAATTGGCAACATTTAGGCAAATAACTTGAATCTAATACGGGCTATAGAAATAGAATGTCTCAAGAAGGATGTTTTACAAACCCTAAAGTCTTAGTTTCAACCGTCATTGTCCTTCATTTTACTAAAATATTTGCAGAAAATTCATTTCAAATAGACCCTTTCACTGATGCTTGGCAGTAGCCGTAGCTATAGAGTTTATCGTTTAATGGTATATAATTTTTGTCGAATTTTCGTAAAAAATCAATAAAGCCCAATATATCCGTTATTATATAAGATATGAAAACAAATTATATATATTAATTATAGGGTGTCTTGAGCTACATCTTAAAATAATATTTCTACAATCACAGGGTGGCCCATAAGTCGTTGGTGATACAAACTTCCTTTTTTTATCAAACACGCCTTATGTTATTGCATTTTTGCATTTTCCATCGAAATATAATGCATGTTTGTAAGAAAAGAAATTCTGGATGCAGCAAGTGCGTTATGGTAGCGAATTTTGATCAAACGCTTCATATTTGAATAGCCCAATTTGCTATTAACCTATAAGGTTGACCAAGAAACGAGTTTTTCCGGGAACACTTTAAGTTTACTTTCGGAAATTTTTGTACATTTTCACACAATAAAGTTATTTTTATGAAATATGGCACATTGTTTTTACTATATAGGTTATACTGGTAACCAAAATTGATGCCTGCTTTCTTAAAAAGAAAACACACATATTTGCAATAAAAACATTGTTATGAAAATTCACTACCATAACGCACTTGCTGCGTCCAGAGTTTTTCCTTACAAACATGAATTATAATTCGATGGAAAATACAAAAATGCAACAACATAAGCGGCTTCTATTAAAAAAAAAGTGTGTATCACCAACGACTTCTGGCCCAACTGTGATTGTCAGAATAGGTTTATAAGATGCAGCTCAAGACACCACCCTATAATCAACGTATATTTTTGGAGTTATCGTTGTGATTTATATATATATATATATATATATATATATATATATATATATATATATATATATATATATATATAGATATATATATATATATATATATATATATATATATCTGTGTGTGTGTGTGTGTGTAAATGTGTTCTAGAGGGCCCAGTACGTGCTCATTTGAAGAAATTTTTGTCGAAATGCAAAAGTCGTGACCTTTTTATATTTGTGAATTTTTGTAAAGTAAATTCACTAAAATCCTAACGTAACGTTCAATTACTTTATCAAATTTGTAGTTACTTTTTTAGGAATTGAAAAACTAAAGTTTAATTCTCAGTATGAACGTATGAATGCATCCATACTCATCATAGAGTAATATGTGTTTTATATTGACATATTAATATATTAACCGTCAGCTCAAACCTGACACTTGGAATCCTATCTAATTAGAATAAAGCATTGTTTAATCTATTTGTAACACATATCATACATACATTCTATTTTTCTGCCCCCCCCTTTAAGTGAATTTTCTTAAAAAAATTCACCGATGGGGAGATCCCAACTTTTGAATTTTGAAAAATTAATTTCAAATACAGTAACTCCTCGCATAATGTCGTCTCGTTTAACGTTGTTTTATTATAGCGTCGCAGTGTGTTGTAGGAAAATGTATCGTTTAACGTTGAAACTGAACGTTGGTATTCTAAAAATGTCTGAAATAGTGGGTAAAAAAGGAGTACAAAAGATAATGTGGAGGCATGTACATTGGTAGATTCCTAACTAGGACTTTAAGCGGAGACTTGCTGTAGACCCTTTCTCTGACGCTTTGGCGGTAGTTTTGGTTAAGTTTATGATTTAACGGTCCATGACTTTTAGCTAATTTTCGTAGAAAAAAATCGTTATGAGGAGACCGCGACTTTTGAATTTTAAAAAGATTTCTTCAAATGAGCGCAAACTAGGCCCCCTAGAATCCATATCCGGGTTTACATTCGGTTTTATCTGTTAACATATATACAGAGTGATACATTTTTACGGTAAAGCTCAATTCAATTGTTATTATACAAGTAACGAGAACAATTGTATACGTTAATTATAGTCGCAGTCATTAGTATCGGCTAAAGAACCAAGTGAATATTGATTCTTAGCGTATCGACGCCTGATAACCGAGTGAAGAACCAAATAGAGCCAAGCAGAGCCAAATAGTATAATATAATAATATTGTAAGTTGTTTGCTGTTTTCCTTTTATTTCTATTTTTTCCATATTTCAATTTATAATCCTGTTTTTTGTTGTGTTATATGGTGTATAGCTGACTCCAACGACGAATTCCCCTATTTATCACATTCAGAATACCGTTTAATACAAATTGGCATTGGTGCCAATATCACCTCTGAATAACATATTGAAGAGAGTAATTTAAATTCTAATAATATAATGGCCAACTGATTTCAAGAATTTCACTTAAAGGTAGTACCTGAATTCGATGGGTAACCCGTCAATGTAGAAAACTTTTTAAAATCATGCGACCTGGTAATGAACTAGTTTTACAACGCAAATGAAAATCTGTATTTAAATCATTTTTTACCCAACTTTATTCAAACCAAATTAACAGGACAAGCTAGACTGATAATTAATACTAAAATCATTAACTCGTGGGCAGATTTACGAAGTGCTATAATTAAAATTTTCAGAGATCAAGGAGACGATACAAGCTTATTAGGTGGTCTTTTAAGCCTAAAACAGAAACAAAATGAAGACGCTTTAGCCTTTAGCGATAGGTTATATCACATATAACAAATATTAATTTCTAATTTAATATCTAATGAAAATAACGAAGCATTGCGGGTACTGAAGCAAATTATGTATCAGCAACAAACTCTGAAAGCGTTCCTAGGTGGACTAATAAATCCAATGGGAATAGTTTTAAAATCGACCGCTCCGACAAGTATAGAACAAGCTTTAAAATTCATTTTTTCTGAAGAAAACTACGATTACAGAGACAAAAACATACAAAAACCTAATTTCAGAAAACACATGGACAAAAGAGACCATTTTTTCAAAGAAACAATTTTTCTCACATTCAGTTTCAAAGACGTTTCCAACCTCATTATGGCAATTTTAGAGCCAAGACAAAATTTCCAAACGTCCCGTCCAAATTTTCAACAAAATAACTTTTCAAGCCGAATAAGGTGATCTTTGTATAATCCAAAAAGCAAACAAAGAAATTATCCAGAATCCATGGATACGACAAGTGCAAATACAAGACCTACAAATTTCAGTAGACAACAGTCCTCAAAGCACACAAGAAACTATTTTCAACTTCAAAAATTGCCGACAAAATGCTATAACGGAAGAATTACATTGAAACAATTTTACAATTTCCTACACATGTCAAAAGAAGACGCTTTTCCAATTGTTTTTTTTTGCCTTTGGCCTTCTCTCTTCTGAAAGACCCCAACAAGTTTGACATTTTTTCTTCTCTTCCTTAACGCCAACACTACACACTTTGGCTATTTCGTTCTATGCATGACCTATCTTAATTTTATTGAAATACTTAGAGTGTTTGGGATTCCTTAGCAAGTCTAACTTCGAACATTCTTCAATGAGGTCTAATAAATCCCCATTGTTCCATTACATATTATATTTTAATTAATTATGAATTTCCCATTCAAATTGAGCGCACTATGGACCACTCACCACTGAATGAATTATTAGTACTGAATTTTTGACAGGTGTTGTTTAGCGAAAACCACGCATAAGCGGATTTGGCCGTACGACACACAGCATAAATATTTTCATGGGAAATTATATGACCATATGTAACACACGATAAGTTACAGATGGAGGGCCGTCAGAATATTATTATTTTTTAAGTAAACAAACACTCGTCACTTTAGTTGACAGAAGAAAAGGACGCGCTTGTAATTTCTAAACCTGTGCAATAAAATATAAACCACTGTAAGTGTCCAGCTCAACCTTGTCTAATCTAAATCCCCCATTTAAATCAAGACATGTTCAACATCCTAAATATCCCTTAAATATGGTACTAAAACAACTGTCCGTATATGTCTATAATTGCAACAACTCATTAATAAAGCATATCATGTCAGTATGAATACAAAAGGGCCCTGATTTGCCCCCGCCATTACCTTAGGCCTAAGGTAGCGCAGCCTGGGTACAGCAGACCAGGCACGCTGTCCAAACGTGCCCGCAACATACCCAGAGGTTATGGCACCTTACAGACCAATCCAGGTCTTACATTTATGTGCCCCTCCCGGGGTCCTCCACTTGACCCCTGCCGGCCAGACAAAACAGATCCGAGACCCGATCACTATAACTACGTGAGACAGTCTCATTAGTAACCATATAACTACAACACACGTGGCTCTTAATATAATTTCTAAATATCTAGCAATTGTCCGTAAATATTTAGTCACCCTGTATAATAACCAACCCAGGTATATTCTCCTAATAATTACTGCTATCTGAATTATATTATTAGCTATAATGAACCAAGACACTTAGCGAGTAGGTACTCACCTGAACTGCAAAATTCAGTTATCACATAAACTAATATGTAGGTACTGTATTAACTAAAATAAATAAAAATTTTAACAAAATGGAAAACCGACTGCACAAAAAAATATTCTAAAACAAAAAATGCACTAAAAAGTAAAAAAATAATTGCGTATTCTTCTGTCTACAACTTACAATCAACTTATTTTTTCCACCCAATGTACGATCTATGCATTTACCAAGCAAGAATGTAGGTACCCACTTAAACTTAACCTCTAACTCAACACATAACTATGACTAACAAACAATTATCAAAACATTTATTTAGAGTTCACCTAAGCAGAAAGTTTTAAATATATGTGTAGACTGTTAAAAGACAATTAAATTATTAGGATCATATAATGTAAAATTATTGTTATTTTTGGAGTCGGTGTCAGCCAAGATGGGTTTGTAACTACTTAAACGTGAAATATCTTACTATATAACAATTGCCATACACACTTTACACACATATACGCAGCACGCGGCGCCGGCGAGTCGATTGCGCGCGCGCGCCCGGAAGAAATGTTGGAGGGATATAACCGAGTGAGCGAGGCAAACGCGTACGCCGGCCATACGCCAGTCAGTCAAGAGAAAGAAGCGATAGGAGTTAGTTGGTTATAAACCGATTGCGATTCTTTTTCATTCTACACCGTCTTTCTTAAGATAATTCTTTATGTTTATTATTATACCTACATTTTCATATCAATGTTGCTTGATATTGTCGTATTAAATTTCATTTGTAAATAGGCTGAATTAGGTAATGGTACTTTTTCTTGAGAGGTATTGTCACAGCATAATATCTTATTTAAGTTCATTTGTAAATAGGTTTAATTAGGTATTGGTATATTGTCTTTCCAAGGTCTCAGGATATTGTCACAGTATATTGTATAAAATTTCATTTGTAAAATAGATTTCATAAAGTATTCTCGTATTATTAATGTAAGGTATATTGTCGTATTTCCTTGGCTGACACTGACTCCAAAAATAACAATAATTTTACATTATATGATCCTAATAATTAGATTGTCTTTTAACAGTCTACACATATATTTAAAACTTTCTGCTTAGGTGAACTCTAAATAAATGTTTTGATAATTGTTTGTTAGTCATAGTTATGTGTTGAGTTAGAGGTTAAGTTTAAGTGGGTACCTACATTCTTGCTTGGTAAATGCATAGATCGTACATTGGGTGGAAAAAATAAGTTGATTGTAAGTTGTAGACAGAAGAATACGCAATTATTTTTTACTTTTTAGTGCATTTTTTGTTTTAGAATATTTTTTTTGTGAAGTCGGTTTTCCATTTTGTTAAAATTTTTATTTATTTCTTTATTTTTAGTAAATCTGAAGCTTTATATTTGTTTTAAATAGTCCCAATATGAGTAGACCTACTAAACGCGCTGCTCATATGAGAGCGCCGTTTAAATGAGACCAACGGAGAAGAGGAGAAACGCCTATCTCAAAATAGGAAATCCACCTCCAGGGCCATTTCAAAAGAGACTTGTGAAGAGCGCAAAAATAGACTTTTGAAAATGCAGGCTTACATGAAAAAAGTTTTGAACAAGGAAAATTTCCAAAAACGTACTCAACGTCTCGGCTTGACCCACGACCGTCAATCCAATGAGACGAAAGCGCAACGTGCCCACCGCCTCGGCGTGATCCACAATCCTCTATCCAATGAGACGGAAGCGCAACGTGCCCACCGCCTCGGTGTGATCAACAATCATCATCAATGTAGTCGAAGTCAATTAAATACGCATTGTTAAGGATAACTGAAACACTACTGGTCAGATCTTGATCACATTTATATGAGACCACACGAGAAGCATCAGCTTTCAAATAAAAGAAGAATAATCGAAATCGGTTCACCTAGAAAAAGTTCTGAGGTAACACACAAGAACATCATCAATGTAGTCGAAGTCAATTAAATACGCATTATTAAGGATAACTCAAAAACTACTGGTCAGATCCTGATCACATTTATATGGAACCACACGACAAGCACCAGCTTTTAAATAAAAAAAACCTCTGGACGCAGCAAGTGCGTTATGGTAGTAAATTTTCATTAAAATGTTTTTAATATGATATTTTTTTTTAAGAAAGCTTGCATGAAATTTGGTTACCAGTATAACCTATATAGTAGGAACAATGTACCATATTTTATCAAAATAATTATTTGAAAATGTACAAACATTTTCCGAAAATAAACTTTAAATATTCCCGAAAAAAACCGGTCTCCTAGCCAATGACCCTTAGGTTAATAGCCAATTGAGTTATTGAAATTTGAAAGATTTAATGAAAATTCGCAAACAAAACGCCCTTGCTGCGTTCATACAAAAATTATCCGAAAAGAAAGTTAAATGTTGCTTTCCTAACCAACAAAACTTACGTTAATAGCAAATTTAGTTATTGAAATTTGAAGGATTTAATGAAAATTTGCTACCAAAACGCACTTGCTGCGTGCAGATTTTTTCTTACAAACATGCTTAATATTTCGATAAAAATTGCTAAAATGCAATAACGATTTTTTCTACGAAAATTAGCTAAAAATTATAGACCGTTTAACCATAAACTTCACTAAACATACAGCGAAAGCATCAACATAACTAAACCGACAGCCAAAGCTTCGGAGAAAGGGTCTACTTGAAATGTATTTTCTGTAAATATTTTAGTAAAATGAAGGCCAATGACAGTTGTATCTGAAACTTAAGGGTTCGCAGAACACTCTTCTGGCATCATTTTCTTTTCACAATCCGTATTTGTTTAACGTTCTTTGCGTAAACATTGCCAATTTTGACGTTTTAAATTGGAAGTTTGACGTTTTGAGGAAAACTCCAAAATTTGTTTCTTCAGCTGCCCGTAACTTTTTTGTCCTTAAACTTAGAGACTTGTACATGGTTCACTCTTTATAATACAAATACACGTACCAAATTTGGTTGCCCTGACTTTGTTATTTTCGGAGATATGAATTTTTTTAGAAAGAAAACACAAAATTTTCCGGCAAAACCTTATCCGATTTTCCTGGCTAACGAACATATCCAACCCACTTACAAAAAGAAGGTACTCAACAAATTTGCCTGAAATCGGTCTATTATTTTTTGAATTGTCGATACGATATATATATATATATATATATATATATATATATATATATATATATATATATATATATATATATATATATATATATATATACGGATCTCCCCATTAGTGAATTTTTTAAAGAAAATTTGAATCACCAACGACTTATGAGCCATGCTGTAATTGTAAAAATATTTTTTTAAGATGTAGCTGAAGACATCCTATAATTAATGTATACAATTTTTTTCCGTATCTTGCATAATAACGGATATATTGGTCTTTAAAGATTTTTTACGATAATTCGACAAAAATGATATACCTTTAACCGATAAACTCTATAGCCAACACTACTGCGAAAGTATCAGAGAAAGGGTCTACTTGAAATGAATTTTCTGGGAATACTTTATTAAAATGAAGGACAATGACGATTGAAACTAAGACTTCAGGCTTTGTAAAACATTGTCCTTGAGACATTTTCCTTCCATAGCTCATATTATTTTCAGGTTCATTGCCTAAATATTACCAATTTTGACGTTTAAAATAGCGACTTTGACGTTTTGAGGAAAATCCAAATTTATTTTTCTTCAAATACCTGTAAGTTTTTTGTCCTTTAACTTACAGACCTAAATTTTGGTAGGTAACTTGCCTATAATGATGTAAATGCGCGTATGAAATTTGGTTGCCCTTACTTTGTTAATTCCGGAGATATAACTTTGTTTCGATTTTTTTCGAAAGAAAACACTAAATTTTCCGGGAAAACCTTGGCGGATTTTCCTGACTAACGAACTTATCCAAGCCACTCGCAAAAGGAAGGTACTCACCTAATTTTATCAAAATCGGTCTATTATTTTTTTAGTTATAGGTGTGACACATAAATATATAAACATATGTATATATATATATATATATATATATATATATATATATATATATATATATATATATATATATATATATATATATATATATATATATATGTATATATATATATATATATATATATATATATATATATATATATATATATATATATATATATATATAAAGTCTGAAACCGACCTCGGATTTGGGTTCCAGGGGTCCTAAATAGCGGTCATTTGAAGAAATTTTTTCAAAATTCAAAAGTCGAGATCTCTTCATTAGTGCATTCTTTTTAAAGAAAATTCACTAAAAGAATCATCAAAATGGGTTTACCTAGAAAAAAGTTCTGAGGTAACACACATAAAAAACTCGGGGCGCAGCAAGTGCGTTATGGTAGTGAATTTTTATTAAATGCTTCAAATGTAAGACTAGATGCATTCTCGCAACAATTAGAACCGTAGACCGGTTTCGCTCTCATTAGAGCTCTTCAGTACGGCATACTAATTGTAGCAAAAATGCACCAAAAATAACACGGCTATCGTATAGCCAGTCTTAAAACACTAAGTGAGTGGTGAACGTGTCGCCACCTAGTTCGGAACCAAGTTGTCACGCCCGCTCCAAATAACACAGAGTGTTAAAAACAGAGAACGGTATACAACTAACTAACAATTTAAAAAATTGTTAGCCCTGGCCCATTTCTACCCCAATATAGGGACAAAGTATGTAAGACTAGATGCATTCTCGCAACAATTAGAACCGTAGACCGGTTTCGCTCTCATTAGAGCTCTTCAGTACGGCATACTAATTGTAGCAAAAATGCACCAAAAATAACACGGCTATCGTATAGCCAGTCTTAAAACACTAAGTGAGTGGTGAACGTGTCGCCACCTAGTTCGGAACCAAGTACTATGTTGTCACGCCCGCTCCAAATAACACAGAGTGTTAAAAATAGAGAACGGTATACAACTAACTAACAATTTAAAAAATTGTTAGCCCTGGCCCATTTCTACCCCAATATAGGGACAAAGTATGTAAGACTAAATGCATTCTCGCAACAATTAGAACCGTAGACCGGTTTCGCTCTCATTAGAGCTCTTCAGTACGGCATACTAATTGTAGCAAAAATGCACCAAAAATAACACGGCTATCGTATAGCCAGTCTTAAAACACTAAGTGAGTGGTGAACGTGTCGCCACCTAGTTCGGAACCAAGTACTATGTTGTCACGCCCGCTCCAAATAACACAGAGTGTTAAAAATAGAGAACGGTATACAACTAACTAACAATTTAAAAAATTGTTAGCCCTGGCCCATTTCTACCCCAATATAGGGACAAAGTATGTAAGACTAGATGCATTCTCGCAACAATTAGAACCGTAGACCGGTTTCGCTCTCATTAGAGCTCTTCAGTACGGCATACTAATTGTAGCAAAAATGCACCAAAAATAACACGGCTATCGTATAGCCAGTCTTAAAACACTAAGTGAGTGGTGAACGGCTATACGATAGCCGTGTTATTTTTGGTGCATTTTTGCTACAATTAGTATGCCGTACTGAAGAGCTCTAATGAGAGCGAAACCGGTCTACGGTTCTAATTGTTGCGAGAATGCATCTAGTCTTACATACTTTGTCCCTATATTGGGGTAGAAATGGGCCAGGGCTAACAATTTTTTAAATTGTTAGTTAGTTGTATACCGTTCTCTATTTTTAACACTCTGTGTTATTTGGAGCGGGCGTGACAACATAGTACTTGGTTCCGAACTAGGTGGCGACACGTTCACCACTCACTTAGTGTTTTAAGACTGGCTATACGATAGCCGTGTTATTTTTGGTGCATTTTTGCTACAATTAGTATGCCGTACTGAAGAGCTCTAATGAGAGCGAAACCGGTCTACGGTTCTAATTGTTGCGAGAATGCATCTAGTCTTACATACTTTGTCCCTATATTGGGGTAGAAATGGGCCAGGGCTAACAATTTTTTAAATTGTTAGTTAGTTGTATACCGTTCTCTATTTTTAACACTCTGTGTTATTTGGAGCGGGCGTGACAACATAGTACTTGGTTCCGAACTAGGTGGCGACACGTTCACCACTCACTTAGTGTTTTAAGACTGGCTATACGATAGCCGTGTTATTTTTGGTGCATTTTTGCTACAATTAGTATGCCGTACTGAAGAGCTCTAATGAGAGCGAAACCGGTCTACGGTTCTAATTGTTGCGAGAATGCATCTAGTCTTACATACCTTGTCCCTATATTGGGGTAGAAATGGGCCAGGGCTAACAATTTTTTAAATTGTTAGTTAGTTGTATACCGTTCTCTATTTTTAACACTCTGTGTTATTTGGAGCGGGCGTGACAACATAGTACTTGGTTCCGAACTAGGTGGCGACACGTTCACCACTCACTTAGTGTTTTAAGACTGGCTATACGATAGCCGTGTTATTTTTGGTGCATTTTTGCTACAATTAGTATGCCGTACTGAAGAGCTCTAATGAGAGCGAAACCGGTCTACGGTTCTAATTGTTGCGAGAATGCATCTAGTCTTACATACTTTGTCCCTATATTGGGGTAGAAATGGGCCAGGGCTAACAATTTTTTAAATTGTTAGTTAGTTGTATACCGTTCTCTATTTTTAACACTCTGTGTTATTTGGAGCGGGCGTGACAACATAGTACTTGGTTCCGAACTAGGTGGCGACACGTTCACCACTCACTTAGTGTAAATGCTTCAAATTTAAATAATTCAATTTTCTATAAACTTAGAGAGTTTAATTTTTATGTAGTAAGGTATTTCCTAAGGCAAGATATCCACAAAATTTCATTAAAATAACTTTGTAATTTTCGGAGAAAAAATTTTTTTTCGAAAGAAAATTTAAAATTTGAAAACTCAATTTTCTCTAAACTTAGACAGTTGAATTTTGGTACGCAGTACAATCTCTCATGAGGCAACATATATACTAAATTTTATTAAAACAGATTTGTTACTTTTGGAGAAAAAAAAAACCCGTCCGATTTTTCTGACTAACGAACTCATCCAAGCCATTAAAAGGCACTTGCCAAGTTTCATCGAAATCGGTTAATTATTTTTTGAGTTAGCGGTTGGATATATATATATATATATATATATATATATATATATATATATATATATATATATATATATATATATATATATATATATATATATATATATATATATATATATATATATATATATATATAACATATAAAACTTGAAACTGACCCCGGATATGGGTTCTAGGGGTCCTAGTTCGCACTCATTTGAAAGAATTTTTGCAAAGTCTCACCATTGATACCTCTCTATTAGTGAATTTTTTTAAATAAAAATTCACTAAAAACATACAGGCGCATTGAGAATCTCCTCCTTGTTTGAAGTCGGTAAAAAAAGCAAATAAAAGGTATTTGGGCTCGTCCGGGATTTGAACCTGGAAGCTCCCGCACTCTAAGCGGAAATCATACCTCTAGACCATCGAGTTAGTTGCTGGAACTTTGTTTTAATGTCGTATTCCAGCGGGCGTTGTAGTCATTTTAGTCATAATTAATGTTTAATGATTTATATAAAGATTATAATGTTTAATGATTTATATAAAGATTATAAATTAGTATCTAGTTATTAAATTAAATACTGAAATCTCGGATAAGTTTTGTTTCCGCGGAAACACTGTTTCTTTCTCAACAGAATGACTGAATCGTTGGTTGTGACCCACAATCATCATCAATGTAGGTAGTCGAAGCCAATTAATGACGCATTATTAAGGATAACTCAAAAACTACTGGTCAGATCGTGATTACATTTATATGGGACCACACGAGAAGCACCAGCTTTCAAATAAAAAAAGAATCATCAAAATCGGTTCACCTAGAAAAAAGTTCTGAGGTAACACACATAAAAAAAAAACATACAGGCGAATTGAGAACCTCCTCCTTTTTTGAAGTCGGATAATTAATCTCTTACTATAAAATGCACTACGAACAAGCCGTTCCTAACTGACTCTCTTTCAACTAGTAAATGGGTGAAACATCTCTAGTTTCAGATGCATTAAACGTTTCAGTTTCTTTATGTTATCTATGCATAAAGATTTGATGCTTGCTGGAACCTCAAAACACTTGAGTTCCCCTGCGTTCGCAGTGTCGTTAAGTATAATACAAAATATCAGATGGTACAGTTTCTACTAAAGATTATATTTAAAACTTACGTTACACATATTCAAATTTGTGCCGCAAATTTTTGTGCCGCGTTTGAAAATACAACGTACAATATTAAAATTTATTGATGTGGATCCGCCTTTACGTGGAATGATAATTTATTAAAATGTTCAATACATAAGGAGGTAATGCAAGGTAATCATTGTTAAGTAACAATTTGTCAGTAACTGTATTGACATATTAAAGTAAACACCGCAAGACAGGAATAGAAAAGTTCTTTAAAACGTTTTCCATTAAACATAAACAGAAACTTTCTTTATATTAACGTTCAGTTTTCACCAGCATAATTAACTTTACAAGGATTTGTGGTTGTTCCTTCTGTAGGTTACTTTGTCGGTTTAGAACTTAGTTATTACGGGGTCATAAACAAGTCACTTTAAGTCCCATCAAAACTGCTTAATGACATAACACGGATATAATGACACCTTGACAAGCAATGCGATAAACAATTTCTTGTAACTAAAATACGTGGGTAAATTATCTAACTAGCTAACTCAGGTATGTAAATTAAACTTTCGAAATTTTTAGCGAATTTTCGCAGAAAAGATTTGTTATTGAGGAGATCGCGACTTTTGAATTTTGAAAACATAGCGTCAATAAATAATTATCTGTTACAATTTGTGTTCAGAAACCTTTCTTTTTAGTGAATTTTAATAGAAAACGTTTTAGACCAATTATTTTAGGAACAAGAAGATTATGTGGGTAAAGGTGCTAGATTTTATAAGACACTGTATATATTAAGGACTGGATGACATGTTTTTATCAAACTTGCTTTAATTAAAAGAACTATTAATAATAATATACAACAGGAAAGAACTGCATTGTGGCTACATCCCATTTTAAGAAAATCAGCATGACTGAGGCGGAAATCACTAAAAAAAATGTACACTAAAATTCCGCTTTCAAAATCTATTTCCCGATATAACCCAAAAGTCTTTGAAATTCCCCGAAATGCCCCTAAACTTTCGCAATACTCTCAAAATTTCTTTAAGTTGCCTGAAAATCCCCAAAAATTCCCCGGAATTCCATGCAAATCCCCAAAACTTATTTTTTTTGTGACGTCACAACTGTTAATCTGTATTAAAACGCAAGTAAATACATATATATATATATATATATATATATATATATATATATATATATATATATATATATATATATATATATATATATATATATATATCTGTGAATGCTTACTCTAACCGAATAATAATAGTAGACTAAAGTAATATATTGCTGGTAAAATATATTCTTTAAAATGTATTAAGAAAGAAAAATTTATGTTAGACATAAAAATTTTATTTGCCATAAATTAAGAACAAAATAAACTCACATAACGAAAACACAACACAGAATGCAATAAATGAAACTAAACTTATATTGCAACTGATATAAAATAGATTCTTTGGCTCTTTTTTGCTAAAATGTAAAAGGCAAAAATCAAAATGGCATTCTTAAACAAACTCTCGCAAAAACTTACAAGAAATATAAAACGCATCACAAAATATATTCGGTATATTATTATGGAGATCATTATTTTCTCTAACTTCAAAAACAAAAACATCTCTTAAATATGTATTGCCCTTTCCGTAACCATACGGCATTTCATTGCTTTTTTTAGTGTCTATCAATAAAATTGGTTAATTTTCCAATTAAAATTTAAAAAATGTAGGCGGGGTACGGCGGTTACCCCGCACGGGCGTTGTGTTAGGTATTATACATACATACCTGCTAGAAAATCTCCAGCTCCTCCAAACAGAATATGCAGTTTCTGTTTCAAAATTTGAGAGAGAAAATCAAATATATCATGTAGTACTTGTGAAGAGGTAGTCTGTTATATACACTGTTTAACAAAAACTAATAAAATTTTGTTCTAAAATTTGCAAGTAGTTTTGTTATATTTTTGTATCTTAGTATACTAAAAATACATCATTTCTTTTGTTAGTTGCTAGTTTTATTTATTGGAATATTATATATTATCAAATCTAATTATTTGCTTGGGGTACTCAGTTACACTGCACCACACAGTTCTCGGCACGGTCTAAAACCTAGGCTTTTGAGGCACGATCACGAAAAGGTTAAAGAAGCCAGTAAAAAAATCACTAACATAAACGTGTGAACGTGGCTCGTTGCATCAACATAATAGCTTCCCGGCGACTTTTAGTACAGCTTTTCTAAATGGTGAAAGATTTTATGAAATAATATGCAATATTATTATTATTATTTATTATTTATTTACTTATTATCATAAATCGTACAATATGTCTACACAATAAGCATGAGACGTGTGCTGTATATTATCATAATTTAATAAAATTCCACCAAAAACTGCTTTAAAACTTCACCCAAATGTAACATACTTCTAATTTTGACATACCAAATTTGTTTGGCTTCTACTTGTTCTATCTAATGAACCAGTCGTTGCCTTCACTATTTATTGATTTTAATCCTTTTCCAATACCTTCAAAACTAAAATTCTTTATTTATAGCCGATATTTTCATGCAAATTGTTAATTTTGAATTTAACTAAGTATGACAAGTTATATACGTTTAAAATGCCCCGAAACACCTCTAAATTACCTTAAATACCTTGAAATTTCCCGATATACATCGAAATTCTCCGCAATATCACGAAGTGCCTCTGCAATACTTTACCTCGTATACTAAAAAAACCCTAGTGATTTACCCCTCGAGATCGACTATATACAAAACTTTTTAGGTTAGATCTTGTATTATTTTGTATGTGTAATTACACATATAAAGCAATACAATTATTTCAATTATGCCTAAATTTCTAAATATGATGATAAAATAAAAAAGATTGTGCAGATCTCATAAACACTAAGAATATAAACAATGCAAGTGTTTACAAAACTTGCATATGTAGCACATTCAGTTACAACAGAAATGCTGAAAATGCATTGACATTGACCTTAGCTTAATACAGTGGCATAGATTTGCTATTAATAGTACGTCAGCTATGTTGTAATGCAATGCTTTTAGAAATACAATTGGAATGGCCTTTTAGAAGGCTATTGTTTATGGGCACCAATTTTTCTTTACAGTTTTTAGTAAAGCTTTGAAAAATAATTTTTTGGCGGAATTTCCTAAAAAAGTAGCCTTTTTATAAACAAATATTTTTCAATTCTTTTTTTTTAATTGTCAGTACATTTCTTAGGCAACAATTGTCTTTAGCGAATTTCAATAGTCAATTTTTCTCACATTTTCGTAGAAGTTGTTCGGTGTTGATTTTCGTAAAAAAACGTTTTTTCCGAATTCCATGGAAAAAAAATTCTGGTTAATTTTAGTACAAAATTATTTTGATGAAATTTCTTTGAGAAATCAATGAATTTGAATAAAGTGTTTTTATCCAACAGAAACTTTTAATTTTGCGGTCCATTTTGGTCTACCCAAGGGATCAAATAGATGCTTATACCTTAATTTTCTATAAAGCTAAAAACTTAGAATTTGATATTTACCAGTCTTTAGAACGTCACCTTCTATTCATAGTTTTACTAAAATAATTTTGTTATTTTCGAAGATACAAAAATGTTCAGAAGAATGCAAAGTAAATTTTTTTGAGAAAAATTAAGTCGATGGGTTTGGATGACGATCTTGTCTGAGCTATTTCCAAAATGAAAGCTACCTTCCCAATTTATAATTTTCCTTTCGTTAATTGCTTCGATGAGTTCGATAGTCAACCCAGTCAAAGCGGTTTTTATGAAAATTCGTTACCATAACGCACTTATTGCCTCAAAGTTTTCTTCGTTCTTTATTATTTAGCCTGGATAGGGTTAAAAAATGTCTCCACAACTACTTTTTAACATCTTTGAAATTACCTCTCTTCCCGTTTTTCTCTATGGAAAGATAAATAAAACCCAAATTTTTAGAAAAAGCATTCCACGCTCTTTGTAATGCAACGTCTCAAATAAACTTATTAACTGTTTTTATTGCCGTCCTAAAAAATCTGTTACTTTTTCCGAAGATGGTTTGAAGCAACAGTTTGAAGGGTTGTGGTTCGATTGCACCGTTCTACAGATACTTATTTAACGCAATATCCTCAGATTTCTAGAAAAATGTGACTACCTCATCTGCAGAAAACTGTGCTTCTATTACAAATATTTTTTTCAGAAAATTTTATTGTGAATAAATCACAATTTTAGCACTTCAAATAAGTGCAATACCTTATTTCTTTCTAAAAATTCTAAAGCTAATATAATGACATTCGCTAAACAAGTACGGATTGCAAAGACTTTATGTGGGATGTGTGAATCATACTCCTACCCGAAGGCTGGCAGAGCTTCAAAAGCTGGCAAGTCTGGATATCACTTGCGTGACGAGTACGACATCCTCGTTTGCACTAGAAGGCTTGCTGATACTGCCGCTGCTTCTGTTCTGCATTTAAAAAGATGATATAGCGTCGCATCTCAGAATGCAGGACTCTAGAAACTGCTGCGATGAAGAAGTAATTATAAAACATGGAAAGTTGCCAAGAAGGTGGAAAAGAAAAATCCAGTTTCCACTAATAAGGTACAAAATGCAGATGATTTTATTAGGCTGACTAAGGAAAACGCCCTTAGTATCCCATCTGACATCAATGGAAAGGCAATTAAGTTACTTTATAGCCTGCCAGCCTGGTATATTTTACTGACTGATCACGGCTTGAGAAGCAGCATTTCTCGGAGGCAGGATTATGCATCGAGAATCCGAAGGAGCGCGAGAGTTGCGCTTCAGGCGCATACACCATGGTATTCAAAACGAAGGTACACGCTATCCTATCTGGAGGTTTTGAATAAGATGTAAGTCCGAGCTTCAAGCAAATATATTGCATATATTTGCTCTGTTAGTCAGGCGGCCCTCCGGCCGGTCTGCTCGCCCAGAATCAGATTAATGCTGGTCCAGAACTACGCTGATGCGAGCTGGTCAGAACAGAAAGGGTGTAGCTTATGTGTTTGCCAGGACGCCGTGTCGTGGCAGGGAACGAAGTTGCGAATGATTTCACAAGTCTTGGCTCTCGGCAGCTCGTCTGAGGTGTGGAGCTTGCTACAGATATATGTAGAAAACTGACGCCATGGATAGGTGTACCAAAGAGACCACCTAGAAATACTAAAGGTGGGTCAGGGCACTGATGTCTTAGAAGACACCTAGATTGGTGATTGTCGAGAGAGATCCGATTTGCCACGAATAGAGTTAGACCGAAGAAACGTCCTATCACTACCTGTGTGCGTGTGAGGCTTTTGAAAGTCTCAGAAAAAGGTTGAGGACTGGTTTTATGAAAAAATAAGTACGCTAGTAGATTTACCATTTTTCAAAATTGTTAGCTACCAAATTTCATCAACAAATAACTATTATGACGAACTATGAAAGCCAACAACATCTCAAAAGTTGTTTTTTATAATTTTTGACATATGAAAATTATTTTAGTAGGCCGTGATCGAATGGCATAGGAAACAATTTTCACAGGATCCATAGACCACTTCATTTTCCATAATTTGAGATCTCCTTAAAAAAGTCGCGTTATTAATACAAAAGTTACGGGGGTGTTTTCATTTCAGAGGGGTCACACAAATAAAGATCTTTGAAATTAGTAATAATTCTTGTTTTTTTATGCTATTTAGTATACATCTAGCTTGAGCGATGCCGAATGCAGTGGTGTACTTATTTTCTTCCTAAAAACGGCCCTAAAGATTTTTCCCATTTGTTTTACATAGTAATAGAAAAACTGCATTAGTAGGTCTTGGTCAGGTGACACAGAGCACAATTTTCACAGCATTTATTTTTCATCTATTTTTTGATTTTTTGTTCATCAAAATCGAATTATAAATACAAAAGTTACAGGGGTGTTTCCATCTTAAATGGGCCACACACACACAATATATAGATATTATTATTATTTATTCTTATTTTCTTTATTTGTGACTAAAATTATATAAGGTGCCTTACAAAAAAGCTGTGCTTGTGACTGTATTAACACGATTTTGTCGAACATGCTCTAAAACTTCTTCTGTCAAAACTTCAATGACACTATGAATTTTATAAAAATTTTCCTTCTTCTAGTGCCGCGCCTTCCACCAACGTTTCCCCAGTGGTCATAATATGAAACCTTCACTTTTATATAAACATGATTATTCAATTCAACTGAATATTCATATGTATATATATATATATATATATATATATATATATATATATATATATATATATATATATATATATATATATATATATGAGGTCATTTCAAAAAAATTGATTGCGATCTCCTGATAAGCGATTTTTTACTACGAAAAGTAGCTAAAAAGGAATGAGCATAGTTACTTTGTCAACAGACTTGTTACCTGTAATTAAGTTATGGTTTCCATGTAAACAAATACGTCGTATATGAAAATAAGCAATATATTCCAAATTATTGACAGCGCATATACATTGGAGATAAAATAATGTTCATTAAATTCAGTTTGCTTGTAAAGAATAATGATAAACACCGGTGATGTAAAGAAGAACATTAGTACTGTTTGTTTTTGTAAACGGTCTGGAATCTGATTTCTCGATATACGCTGCTAAACAAAATTATAAATTATCAATGTTTGACTATTATTAATTTTTAATTCGACTTCGTTTTTTTTTGAATAATCAAGTTTTTTTAAGAATTATATTACGTTATATTTTCTAATTTTAGCAAAATTTTAACGTTATACAATTGTTTCAAATTTGATGCACACGTTGCTATCTTGGACACCATAACGCCTAGGAAATACTTACCTAGAGAAAGGTTTAGTAAACTATTTACAGATATCAAATAAATAGAATCGCTTTTAAATTATTGAAAAAATACATTATACGTTTTTGTACTCCAGTAGAGTTATGTTTGAAGCGACAGAATTGAGCCTATTTAATAGCGAAATTTGCTATTTTTTTCGATCCCCGATTTTCTTTCGTTTGCTAATGATACCTTCCACAACTTTGTTATATTTATAATATTTATATTATTGTTTCAACTTGCGCTTTCTAATGATGTATAACATGCTAAGAAATAAAAACTTTCTTGACAGCTAAAACTAATTAATTTATATTGATAATAAAACTGTGGTAGGCCACAAAAAATTAAATATATAGGCAACAGGTAACCTAAAAGACATAAACACACAAACGCACAGAAAACATGAAGGCTTAAAGCTTATGAAAAGATTCTTAACTGCTCAAAATAATCCCCCGCGTTCTGAACACATTTATTACATTCGCGTTGGACAAAGCGAAGACCCTCCAAAATGTATTTGCATTCAGTGTATCAAAGACGTCTCTTACTATATGCTCCAAAATTCAAACGGTTTTTGCGAACTGAAACTTATAAACTTATCTTTTTGCAATTCGGCATTGGTAATAACCAAGAGGCGTATAAAGTCCCAATAACACACAGGCTGAAAGAGTGTTCCAGTAGGCTGGATCAGGCTCTACTTGCACACTTTTTTGCAAACTCTTATATTTCAACTATCTGATGACGTGCGAAATCTTTCGTTTTATCAAACCAAAGGCCATAAGTGATAGTCGCATTGTTAATATACCAAAACGACTGAGAAGCAAATATGGACTTAATATTTGGTTCTGTTTAGAATTTGTGGGAATTTGAATTATAAAGCATATTTTTCTGCACAAAATTTTTTATTGAAGAGTTCTATATTTATAGGTAATGAAGGTTATGGATAAAACAGCAGATTCAGAACATGTATATAAAAATAATTTCATTTTGGGATGTATCACAATTTGAAGTTTGCTAATTTTGAAATATGGCTTTCTAACAGTTTTTGGTTTTAAAAACTTTAAATTATGTTAGGTTGCTCTGACCTCTTGTATGGACGAATTTTGGCCAATAAACGTATAATCATTATTATTTTAAATTAACATATGTTGGAAAACCGTCCAATACTCCGACACACTCTGATGTCCAGCCGTTACTTCCGTATCCAGCGGTGGCAAGAATGCACCACGAGGCCAGACATCGATAGCCCATTATAGAGAGAAAGGTGGGACGAATAGGCCCAAGGACGACAGATTTTTGCATTCTGTAGGTTAGTGAATATGTATCGGCGTGACATGCATAAATTTGCTCGGTTTTCTGCAGCAGCGAGTTGGGTACACCTCCTAAAGAGTCAATAATTAGAACTATGAATCGCATCTTCTGTCCTGGATAAAGCTGACTAAGTTTGAACATAAGGTCTCTACACTTCGTTTGTATTTTTTCCCTCTTCATCTTAAAGTTCATCTCAGCGGGAGTCGATAACTTTATGTCAAACAGGATTTAATTTTGTTTGTCGAGGGGGATAATGCCAAGCCTATTAGCGGCCACTGGCCTGAGTATGCAGACCTAGAATTTCCAGTATATACGACACTTGTGTTTGGTCTATCACATTAAAATGTCGAAGATGGTAACACAGCACTCAAAGTGCTGAATTATGTCGATGTACGTAATTCGCAGAGGCCGTCACCGGACATTCAAGAGATGCATAGGATCCTCCTACATTATGCGCTTTTATTAGGCCAAAATGCTTATAATAGCATATTAGCAGGCACCATATTGGCAATCAGCGAGATCATGTCGAATCCGGCTGAAAGAGGCCAGCCTCATTGACACGCTGTATTCTTCCATATGCCGGAAAACATTTCATGCAAAAGATTGTCACAATGTACTAGATATGTTTTTGTAGGGTGTCTCTAAT
The DNA here is from genome assembly GCA_964006375.1 of Tillus elongatus. NCBI lineage: Eukaryota > Metazoa > Arthropoda > Insecta > Coleoptera > Cleridae > Tillus > Tillus elongatus. Next base: position 140,330,228 of record OZ023262.1, read on the forward strand.
TTTAGCTCCTAAGGTCGGAATGCTATGTGATAAAATAGTCTTCTTCCTGATATGTAGTCGACGCATAGTCCGAATTCACCTGCTCATCTACCTGTTGTCTTAAATAGGACTTCTGCGACTTCTTAAATTGAGCCGCAGAAGGGGCACCGCGTTTTCAAGGATCTTGCAGCTCACCTCCAGGACCCCTTTCATGTGCACCCACTCCAAACTTTATAGTACTCTACATCGTAGATGTCTTGGGAGGTATAATCGCTAAACAGATGACCTCAAGTGAAAGCTTCGATGTTTGTGTAGAAGGCTGGGGGCACCCTATCCAGTTGTAGCAACTTTTCTGATGCCCCGTTAATTACCTCAAAGAAGTGACAGATGACTGGAGTAGCAAGTATTGGCACGGACAGTTCTGAATTCTAGATTTTAGGGGGTCGCTGATTATACATACCGCGGAGTGCTTTTTTCGGAATTGTAATGTCTTAAATGCCTCATTTTTCGAACCCTGGTACGTATAGGTCACTACAGCACCTATATCTTTCACGGTGTCTCCGTCAATGAGTTGTGCGGCATTTGGGTGCCTTTCAAGTCGTTCCCTCTGTATATGGGCTACTTCCCAATTGTCCAAGTCGAGCTCCATGCCAGTATCAGATTATTATTATTGTTATTATTATTATTATTATGACTTTAGCGCGAAGGGCTTCTACACTCCCTCAAAGGGGAACATTCACTCATCCCAGGTATCTGAGATACCAAAGAAACTGAGCTCAGATGGAGCCCTTTCCAAGTTATCGGGCCCAGACCGACAACGCGACACATCCTCATTTACCAGGAATCTTCGCACGGCGTGGGCAGTTGTAAATATTGCGGGCTTCTGCATACCCTTATAAAGTTGCTCTCCAAGGCGCAATCTCTTAACGTTCTCTCAAATATTCTTAGGAACAATACCAGTTAACGACATGACTATTGGAATCACTCGGACACTATCTGCCCTCCACTGATTCTTTACTTGTATCTCGAGGTTTCTGTACTTAATGATCTTCTCGTTTTACTTTATCTCTAGATTATTATTAGTTGGAATAGCCACATCAATCAGCGTCACTTGGTTGCACGACTTATCCACTATTAGTATATCTGGCCTGTTGTTGGCAACTCATTGGTCTGTGAGTACGGTCCGATCCCAGTACAACCTGTATCCCTAGTTTTACAGAATACGCTCAGGAGTGTATCTATAGTAGGGCACCTTACTCAAATTTGAAAGTCCCAGTTTCAAAGCCAGTTCTTGATGAAATATTTTAGCATCTACGTTGTGCCTCTCTTTGTACTCTGTTGCAGCAAACGCTTGACATCTTCCGGTGACGTGCTGGATAGTCTCCGATGACTGACACTCAAATCTACATTTGTCATCTTGGACCGAATTATCTTCAACTATATACTTCGGGTAGTTTCTTGTTGCGATGACCTGATCTTGTATGGCTAGCAAAAACCCCTTTGTCTCTGGAAACATCTGTCCGGACACCAACCAGTAGTTCGACGCCAGTTTGTCGACATGTGCCTGGGAGGTCTCATTCAGATGTCGCCCATGGAGAAGCTTCTGCATCCAAGATTGCAGCTTGTCCTGATAAGTCCGATGGTGGCTTTGTATTTCACTTTCTATTAATTGTAGCGGTGTTGAATCATCTGCCTTGCATATGGCACGGTGTAGTTCAGAAGTAAGCGCCTGCTGGTGTTTACCAATATCCAACACTCCTCTTCCATCTTGGTGTCTGGGTAGGGTTACTAGCTAGACAGTACTACAGGGGTGATGCTTTTTGGATTTTATTAGCAGTATTTGAACCTTCCGTTGTAGATTTTCGATGTCCGGTTGACTCCAGTTCACAATCGAAAATTAGTAGCTAAGTGCAGAACATGCATATGTATTCAGAGCTTTACTCAGGTGTTTGCTGTTAAGATGTGATCGCACCACCTGCTTTACTCGTTTCGTAAATTAATTTTTCACATCGTTCTTCATTGCCGAGTGGTTTATTTTCCTCGCTTGCTGTTTTCCCAGGTATTTGTAACACTTTTTTACCTCCATCGAGGCAATTTGCTGCCCGTTCTGCATTTCATATACACCTGGTTGTATTTTCCCTCTGATTACACATAAGGTGCGACATTCGTCGAGCCCAAACTGCATGTCAATATCTCTGGAAAACCCTTCCACGATTTTAAGGAGTTGGTCTAGGTGGTTCTTTGTGGAGGCCATCAGCTTAAGATCATTCATATACAGCAGATGATTTAGCCTCATTTGCTCCCTGCCATTACTTTTGACATTGAAGCCATATCTGGTGCAGTTTAGGCAGCTTGATAGTGGATTCAATGCGAGGCAGAGCCACAATGGGCTTAGCGAGTCGCCTGGAAATATACCTCTTCTAATAATTGGTATCGTGCTGGTTACGATGTTGTCGCCCGTCTGCACCCGTAACTGAATCTTTGTTCTCGAGGTAGACATTGTGTGTTTGAGGAACCTCAGGATGTAAGTATCGATCTTATACATCTTCAACACACTTATGAGTCATTCGTGTGGAACTGAATCAAACGCATTTTTATAATCCGCTTCTTCGTCCATTGTAAGCTTGATTGTACACAACCGAATCAATTATTATCTGTTATTTGCACCCCATAGATCCTTTGGCACACCCTTTTTGCTGCCTCGCAATTATGTTGTTTCGTTCGCAGTGCGCATATATGCGTTTCTCAAGACAAGATGTGATCAACTTATAGAGGGTCGGAAGACAAGTTATTGGTCGGTATCTGCCGGGGTCTGCAGAACAATGCTGGTCCTTTGCCAGAAGATACGTGTCTCCTTGTGTGAAAAACAATGGCATCTTCTTTAGGCCAAGTATAACATCATTTATTAACACCGCCAATATATGATGTGTACACCCAAATTTCGTCAGCGAAAAGTTTTGGACGCCATCAGGCCCGGGTGCCTTCCAATTATAAAGCTCTTTAATAACCTCGGAGACTTCATCTGTGATAAACGGCTCATGATGCATTTGTTCATAACCCTGACAAGCTCGGTGTTTTTCGTTAACCCAGCTGGCGCCAATATTGCACGAGGCTATTGTGGCTAGACTTTGCCAGAACTCTTCATTTTGGTCCTTATTTGGAAGAGTATCGGTGGCTGCATTCCATGCTAAATTAAGCTGACGGTAAAAAGTCCTTTCAGAGCATTAAAACATTGTATTGCGGCACTTTCTATTGTTGCTCGCTTTATATCTCCTCAACCGTTCTACATATACAGAAAGATTCTGTTTTAAAGTGTCCAAACATTCTTGTGCAGTGTGGTTGACTGGGTATTGTGCAGAGTGTTGGCGAACTCGACCTAATACATCCTCTACTCGTTTCTGAGATTTTCTTGTCTGTACTCCCCCAATGTATTGCTTCAGTTGTCCAATTTCTTTTCGAAGTATTTCCACTCTACTTATCAACCCTTTTTCCCACCGGGCACTCTTTGACGCGAGTCTCTGTGATTGGATCTTCGATCAGAAATCTTAATGCCTAAAGTTTTAATTGCTGCAGTTGCAGCACAGTAAATCAGTGTATGCATGTGCTCTAATGTGTTGATCTCTAGAAGGCGCGATGGTAAAATTATTCTGTTCAAAAGTTCCAATATAATTGCCAGCTCTCTAGATGATCTTAGCCTAGGTAATGGTAGTCTAGTAAGAGGATTTTTTCCTTCATACTCCGCGACTCTACGACTCATTTCTGTGGATAATTTGCCGATGAGTTCCTCATTTTCTTGCGTACCCTCGATGTGTTCTTGCTCAGTGTGTACATGTTGCAGATTACTATCATCAAACTGGATAACGTTATTTTCCGTACCCGCTATGTTAGTAATTTCATCATTTAGTCTCGTTTGTGGAATAAGGTCATTCCTAAGTATGACATGATACTGATCCGCTGCTCTCTGTTAAGTCACCTGTATGTGTGGGTACATTCTGAGAAATTCGTTGTGAAGTTGTTGCCTATATCCTGTCGTCTGTTGTCCGAGTTGTGTTACTCTGTAGTAAATGCGCATAATTGTTTCATTCATATCCATAGTCAATTTCATGCGCCGTCTTGGTAATCCCATCTGGGTGAGTGCTAGCTGATTTTCCTGCGCAGCATCCTCAGCGGTTGGAGCTCTTGGTCTTACTAGGCTCCCCTGCTGTTGATTTTGGACTGTAATTTCTTGCATGACAGGGGCCCGCCTCATCAGCACCCCGCCACCGACGTCCCGCATGCTGTCATGTCCAGCGCCGCCTCCAGACATGCCCTGGTGAACCTCAGGCAGCGGCATTTTTCTGAGGCTTGCTTTTGCTCCATTTTCATGGGTGTACCACCAATTAACAACCCTGGTGTCACAGGTAGGGATGAAAAAAGGAGTAAGGTAATATGGTTAAGGAAAAAGAGGGTAAATAGGACAGCGGACAGCTGGCGTCGCTGGCTGTACCGTCTACGTCGTTACGAGTAGCGGTGAGCATACTGAGCAGTACACTCACCGGCCAGACAGACCTGTGACCCTAGACAGCTGCCTTTACAGGGTGCTACCGTCCGGGTCAGACGGACCCTGTTTTTTAACGTGGTTATTACTCCACCCCCTCTTCCTTTCTCACCTGGGCTTGGGACCGGCGATGGCGGAGTTATTATTATTATTATTATTATTATTATTATTATTATTATTATTATTATTATTATTATTATTATTATTATTATTATTATTATTATTATTATTATTATTATTATTATTATTATTATTATTATTTATTAATTTAGTTTAAATGTGAAGTGTGCGATTATAACCTGATATCTTGGTATGATGTAACAATATCGCAAAGTCTTACTATGATATATAAATATCACGGTATTTTTGTACTTATCAAAAGTTAGAAAAAGCAAATCCTTGAAGAAACACAACTAGACGAGAAATGCATGGTATGCGGTGCAGCTGAAGAGACTTTAGACTTCCTTAGTAGTTGCATCCCTCTAGTGGCCAGGGAGCACTCCTATAGGCACAACAATTTCACTAAGATTTTCCACCTTAAGCTTTGTTCTAAGTATGGACGATACTGCAGGGACCTCTTACTACCGACACTCACCTAAGCAAGTTATAGAAGATGACAATTGTAAACTGTGGAACAACATCCTCGATATAAAAACTACTGATGAGAAGAACAACGTTATGTACTATCAAGACATATATGTCCCACTAGCTGCTCATATTGAACGCAACTCTAAAGAAAAGGTAATAAACTTACCATTGTCCACCGCCCTAAAACGTGACATACGTATGATACGCACACGACACTATAATATTATCCTAAGCAGCTCTACTTGCCGAGGATAATAAACAAACGTCTACAAACTGCCGTGGACAAGCTGCAAGACTGGTATAAGAAATCATGCCTAGACATAAACTCCGAAAATGCACAGCAGTCCTATTTTTCTAGAGGAGACACACATCTCACAGTCACATATCCTTAGACAACAGTCTAAATCCTTGGCAAGACTCCACCAAATACATCGTTGTTGTCCTCGACAAACGCTTAACATGGCGCCCTTATGTCAAACATGGTCGACAGAAAGGTTCGATTTTCATCTCTATAATCTTTCCACTTCTTAACACAAACTCCAAATTCTCCACAAAAAACAAACTACTTATGTACAAAGTCATTATCCGGCCAGCCTTGACCTGTGCATATCCTGCATGGGCCACTGCGGCCGACACACACATCAATATCTTTCAAATCGTCCAGAGGCAGTCAGATTCACGCTGATATGAAAATTCCCTCAATATTTAAGTTTTAACTCTCCACTACTCAGTTAGCCAAATCCGCATCTCTCTCCATAGATCCACCGACTACAATGAGCAATTTCAACTAATGCATAAGCCGCTAAAGCTTATTCTGAACCGCTAACGCCCCTGAGTCAAAGAGAATGGAAACATTCAAAACCCAAATGTGAAGTTATTCCGATGGAGATATGGACCAAGGTCCGGTACTCCAGGGAGTGGGGTTTAGTGGACTCCAGTTCCACACTTCCTCAATTTCTCACACATTAGGGTGTGTGTCCATTAGGAGTCCCCACTCCTGTATCAAAAAAAAACTCACCGTCAGCAGAGGAGGTGGCAGCTGTGGTGAAATTATAGATTTAGGGTGGTACCAGTGGTTGTTGGAGCAGCAGAAAATATATCCAGGTCTTACCATATTGAAAAGATTCTTACGTGGAAATGCTGAAATCCGTGTTAGATTCTCATCGCGTTTCATATAGAGTGTTGGGAGGATCCGCTTTTAACCCCAAAGCGTAACTTTAAGTCGGTTTATGGTAACACATAAGTTATATGGAATGAGGTGAAACTTAAACTACACTAAGCTCTTGTGTTAATGTTATGATAAAAATGTACACATGGTGCTTTATGTTTCCTTTTTTTTTGACAAAATAAAAAGATAAGAAATTATGGTAATAATTCTATATGTGATTCCCAATAACTGAATTATATATATATATATATATATATATATATATATATATATATATATATATATATATATATTTCGATACCTTATTTGTTCCCATAACGCACCTGCTACGTCAGTATTTGTTTATAATATGTATTGATATATTATTCGTTACCATAACACACTTGGTGCGTCATAATTTCATAATACATATTGATATGCACCGTTGCTGCGTCAGCATGTCTTTTATAATAAATTATTCGTGACGATAACACACTTGCGGCGTACGTATTTTTAAATATAATGAAGTCCTTACCTTATTCGTTACCATAACGCACTTACTGCGCCATATTGCATATTCATACCTTATGCATTACAATAGCGCACATTCTGCTTGAGTATTTTTAAATTTAGTTTCATAATTAAGCCCAGAGAAGTAAAAATTTTAATGTCGCGGTGCATGAATCTTGCGTTCATAGACACTTTACCATTCATCAAATCATATTTTTTTTACGTTAATTGATAATTTTGTTATTAGTATTTGAATATCTTTATGAAAAGCTGCTACTGTGACGCACTGGCTGCGCTCGGATTTTTTTAATTCCATATACCTTCTTAATATTAAAATTGTATGGTTGTTGTTTTAGGTGTACAGCCACCACCAAATCCAATATCAACAGTACAAAGATCCAAGGGAGCAAGCTCTGATCATGCACCAAAGTGGGTACCGACCCACAAGAAACTACGACACCAGTGTTAACATTCCCATTGTCATGCCAAATCAAACCAATGAAGCAAATGCCCTTCAGCGGAAACAATATGAACTGACGTGATCTTTTATGTAGAAATTATAAATAAGCCAAATATCTAAATCAATGTAACTATTTGTATATTAGACTGTCTGTCGCTAGTTATTTAAAAAAATATATTAGAACATGTGTGACAAATATTAATAGTGCCAAATCAAAGATTCCTATAAATAAAAGTACATATTTCAGTGTAATATTGCCTTTTTTCAGAGTGTAGTCCCAAATAAATATCATAAAATAATACATAGTAACAAAATTGCATTTTTTTAATTCGATCCTTTAAGCACAGTCTTCTAAATTGCGATGGGCACTAATAAGTAAATTTTATGAAACCTAATGTAGTACAACACTTTTTTTTTAGATCTAGCGATCGTTTAGCCAACCAATTTGGCTTGATAAGGGGATGCAAGAACCAAACAGGGGCGTCAGCAACGGGGAACAGGACGCGGCCACACGTCCTAGCTTTTGGCATATGAATATATATATATATATATATATATATATATATATATATATATATATATATATATATATATATATATATATATATATATACAGGTGTCCGGAAATGATGAGTAACAAATTCAGGGAGGTACGCAACTCAAAAATTATTGCCACAAATTCCTATAGCATTTTGTGAAAACTCAAAAGTAACGGTGTTACAGGGTCTCAAAAAATATTATTATTAATATTATTCATCTTATTTTATAACCAACCTGGACTATTTCGCAAGTAAAAGCACAACGAACTATTATCTGTCAAAAATGACGCAGCATGATCTTGTTTACCAAGAATATTTTCAAAGCACACTCCATTAATATTGAAAATAAAATTAGGTGAATGTATTCAATCAACAAGAACAAATGTTTAAGAACGTTTTTTTCTCAAATAGCTGGTTATGCCGTTATGCAACATGAAAACCCTTTTCGAATATTTTATGAATCTCTTTAATCGTTGTTTGTCAGATTTGTGACAAAAATTCAAGGAAAAAAGTTATGACTCAATATAAATTGATCAAGGCCAGTTTCGGCCTTTAGATTCCAAGGGATCCACATCAATTTTGCAACATAAATACATAATTTTATTGTATACAGGTGCGCCAAATTTGAAGGGAACCAATTCACAACAAAAAAAGTTATCAACAATAATAAAAAATAAAAGTGTTTGAGACCCTGTAGGTCCGTTATTTTCAAGTTTAAAAAAATGCTATAAGAACTTGTGGCAGTAATTTTCTGGGTAGCATAACCGCTTGAAACTTTTCTCATCATTTACGGACACCTGTGTTTATATATATATATATATATATATATATATATATATATATATATATATATATATATATATATATATATATATATATATATATATATATATATATATATATATATATATATATATATATGTATATATATATACACGGTGTGAATTTGAAACTCTCCCATCTTTTACATCTCTGCCTTGCTATGTAACATCAAAATTCTGCGGGACAGGTTTTATGTGGTACTTACCTAATCTCGAGGTCAATCCATTAGCCGGCGTCGGCTTAATGGGTAGAATTTTATTGGATATAAGGGGTTGAGTGGAACCCTATTTTTGCAACAGTGTTTTTTATACTTGAATAAGCAGTTTTCTAGAAATTGCTTTTAAACTGTAAGATGTATTCTGAATACGGCTCGTATTCACTAAGAGGTAGGTGGTAGTAGAATTTTCCTTTATGTCATAGTAAAGGATATTTTTCACGCGTGAGGAGGTACCACCTCGTACATCATGGGGCCGGTGAAGTCGCAACGGACGTTTTCACTTCTGTTGTATGAGTCGGTTTCCCTTATAAACAAAAATGATGGTGGCTCCTCCTTGTACCAGAGACTTCGGAGATAAAATACCCCTCCATTCGGATCTCCGGGGTGTGCAGGGGGCGCCGGCATCAAGTTTTAACATATCCTTTTCGAATATATGTGGCCTAAATTGTAACCTGAACTCCGTCCACCATTTCCTCTAGGCTAATAGCCCCCAAGTCCTCTTCCTCACCGAAACCCAAATCAGTGCCAAAACTGTCACTAATCACGTTAGTTTCCCGGGGTATGAGCACCTTATTTCCTTTAGATTGCATGGGGGTGTGTGCGCATACGTTCGTAGCAATCTACCCTGCACCAGACTCCCCAATTTGGAAGCTGGAAGAAAATACGTACTTTGGATGAAACTTTCTGTCAGGGCTGCAACTAAATTCATCTGTGGCATTTACCGGTCACCTTCTGAAAACAACTTTGTCCAACTCTTCGACTAGCTTTCTGAAAAAACCGACCATCTGATTTCTGAATGTGCTTCCTCCGAGGCCACTATTCTTGGTGACTTCAATGTCCATAATAAGGAATGGCTAGGATCTTCAAAAACCGATCCACAAGGGAGAGCAGCGGAGGTCTTCGCAGTCAGCAATTCTTTAGCCAATATGTTTCAGCAACCTACTTACTTTCCTCGCATCTCAACACACAGCTCAAATCCCTTGGATCTCCTTCTTACTACAAAACCTGAATGCTATAAGACATCAGTCACCGCCTTCCTTGGTCTCTCAGACCAAGGCATGGTCACTGATTCCTGCGCAATGTAACTCGAGGTCGCATAGTCATAACACCCACGTATCGTTTGGCACTACAACTTCGCGAACTGGGACGAAATGCGGTATTACTTTTCCTCATTTTCATGGGCGTCTGTCTGCTTCTCTCATCCTGACCCCTCTGGTATCTCACAAAACGTCACCGAAATCATCCAAGCTGGCATGGAATTATTTATTCCACGTACACACGCTATGTCCGCATTCTTTCTGAGGCAAAAAACTCGTTTAATAGCCACATCAAGAACAAAGTCCTCTCAAGCTCCAACTATAATAAACTATACGAGAATATCGCGACAAGCTATCACAAAATAATGAAAGAAGCATTAAACAGAGGAACTACAAAAGCTGTTATGTTACAAAGCAAGCGAGCGTTCAAAATATCATAGTACTTAATTTAATCTCGCCTTTTTTATTTCACAATTGGATCATCAATTAAATAACAACAAATTTTTATTGGGCACACATGGCACGGTAAGCTCATAGTTTTCGAGATATTACGATTTAAACTTGAAAAATACAGATTTGTTAATTATGCTATAACGTAAGTATCATACGAGCTTTGAAATAACAATATAACATACAAATTGCAACAAATTCTAAAATAATAATATGTTTACTGAAGTCAAATGAATTTCCGATATACCACTGCTTGCTGCATACTACCGCTAATATTCTTATACAATTATTTTATAAAATCACAAGTTACCTATGGTGCAATAACGCTGACATTTCAATCAAACGAACTGTTAGAACGCTAAACATTTTTATAGTGTAATCACTTGTTGATTGAACATATCAAAATGCTGTTTACAGAACATGAGTTAAGAGATATGTTATATTCCATTGCCAAAAGTGACGGCAGTTGTATTTTGGCTACAAGACTGTACGCACAGAATCACCCAAATAGGCGACAACCCCAAATAAAAGACGCTACGACGTCTGAAAATGCGTTTTGATGTGAGCGGTAATGTAAGCTATCGGCCACCACAAAGGAGAAACCATATTCTTAGCGAAAACAATTGCATAAATGTACTGACAGCGGTGATAGATGATCCACACACAAGCCAAATAATTGTTGCAGACTATTTAAATATGAGTAAGTCATCTGTGCAGCGATGCTTGACCCAATATATATATATATATATATATATATATATATATATATATATATATATATATATATATATATATATATTATAAATATCGTCATTACCGCCACCACAAGGTTCAAACATTAACAGCTGGCGATTATCTACACCGCCTAAATTTTTGTAACTGAACAATACAGAAGTTTAATACAGAACCAGACTTCCTATCGAAAATTCTTTTTACCGACGAGGCTACATTTTCCAACGTTGGATTACCAAATCGGCGTAATCTACACTATTACTCTGACACGAACCCGCACTTCACCAGAAGTTTTGATCGACAACAGCGGTGGTCCCTGAACGTGTGGGGAGGAATATTAGAATTACATTTAATTGGTCCATATTTCTTTGAGGGTACTCTAACTGGGGATCGTTATTTAAATTTTCTTCGCCAAGACTTTCCAATTCTTTTACAGGAGGTGCCACTTGATCTCAGACGCCAAATGTGGCTGCTGCACGACGGTGCTGCCTCACACTCAACTAGACAAGTGAAAATATTTTTGAACAGTTGGTTTGGTGAAAAATGGATTGGGCGATGTTTAGGAACTCCATGGCCGCCTCGATCTTCGGACCTGAATCCACTGGATTTTTTGGTACATATTAAAGAAGTTGTGTACAAGACAGCCTCTAGTACCAAAGACGATATGCAACAGCGTGTGCGGGAAGCGTTTACGAATGTTTCAGTGAACAAACTTTCACATGTACAAGATTCACTAAAACAGCGCCTTGTATTATGTGGGCAACAAAACGGATCGAATTTTGAACATCTTGTATGATAATACTTTTTGTTTATGAATTTGTTTTCAGAAGTCTGAATAAGTTCAAAAGTTTATAGAGTTTATAATTTATTTTCGTTATTTTTATTATTTCACTATTTTCGTTATTGTTGTTATTGTTTTTACATATTAATGTTAATAAAGGTTGATCGCAATAGAACACTGTATTACATTTTTTAGTAAGCCCCTATTTCGAGTCCCCAGGAATGAGCGACAGATTAACTATTAACAGTGCTCATTTAGCCTTCCTCTAAAAAAGCACTCTAATGAGTTAAAAAAAAAGAGGAAACAGCACAATTAATGTCACGGATTTCTTTATGAACATCAAAAGTAGGGTTGATATTTGTTTGAAAATATTTATTTAGTTAAACGAGAACAAACGACATATAACAGCGACACCTCTTTAAGTGCTAATACGTCAATACTGTCTTTCAAAAAAGACCGCATGAGGCAATATCGCAATAAGAAGCTACCCATAAAAAATAATGCATAACGATACTGATATTATACATATCTACTTTACATCTTGCGTTAAATTAATAGAGATATTATCTTAATTTAGCGTTTCAGTAATGACTGAATAATTTTTAATTTAAGTATAACATACAAAATCTGTATTTTACAAGTTTAAATCGCAATACATCGCAAACTATGAGCTTACCGTGCCATGTGTGCCCAATAAAAAAAATTGTTATTTAATTGGTGCCATTTAAAATTTTGGTATTTTTTTTCAAAAAGTGATCACACTGTCTACTGTAAAGGCAAGTGCGCGTTCTGTTGACTGCACTAGAAAGTCCGTTCGAGGTATTTCACTTTCCACTAAACAAACTTTGTTGGCAGCTCTAAATAACTCCTACACAGCCCACTCAAAACACCACAAAAACTGAATATCGCAAAAATTTGTCAAGTTAGACTCATTATATTATGCTATATCAATTTGTAGCATTTGTCGACACGAATTTGAAAAACGAAAAATATACCGGGCGTTCCATTTAAAAAAATGCACGGGAAAAGTGATCAACCTGGTCAGTGCAAAATATTTTCAGGGTGTGCTGTGATTTGGTGTCAACAAATTTTGTTCAACACACATTTTCATAAAACTGATATTAATGGGCAAAAATGAGCGTTTCCAGCGAAATGGTCCACGCAGTATATATATATATATATATATATATATATATATATATATATATATATATATATATATATATATATATATATATATCTGGTATTGATATTTAAAAATATCAAACCTAAATGAAAAACTTACAAATTAGGCATTTACAACTCAAATGTCACTGATTAAGAAAAAACTAAATCTTCAAAACAATTGTTGAAACAATACTAACGCAGCTATATAATGCCACTCGTTTGAAAAACTGGCAATATCTTGAAATTTGTAAGGCATTGTACAACAAATGTACAAAAATCGTGAACAGGCAGCTAGGATCTTGCATAATACTGACTCCAGTAGGAGAGACGTGTCTGCACAGAACAGTTTGGGTGAGCATTGCCAATGCATTATTGAATTTATCTGAAAAGTAGGAATAAAAAGATAAGGCACCGGTAATAACAAGATTATTCACATACCATGTGCAAATAAATAGCCAATGATGCTAGATTTATATGCGGAACGGGTAAAATGAGGAAAATAAATACAGATACACACAAAATATACATACATTCATTTAAGTTATACAAGTCAATACTTAAAAGTAATGTAAAAAGGAAATTGATGTAAGATAACTTATCGAAAGTGCAGATGATCAAATATCTAGTGAAAATTTCTAAGTTTTCAACTAATACTGCACGGGTCCCAGTACTGCTGTGCATACACAGCAAGTGGTGCTGTAAACAAGATGAAAAGTAATTACAAACACATGTATGTGAGAAATTAAGGCTAAAAAAGGAAATGAAAATAAAATGCTGTAGGCATTTGAAATAAAGATAAAGTAGCTTTCAAATGAATAAAAAAGGAAATTTTCTCAAGTAAATAAATATAGCAATTGATTTTGTAAACTAATTTTAAGCAAGCTATAAACGATAAGTCAAATCTGAACATTAGAGTGCAAGCTAAGTAGGAACTAGTTATTAAGTCACATGTTCGAACTTTAAAAACAAGGAAATTTGTCTTGAGTTATATGTTTAGCAAGTGTAAACAAAATAGATAGTGTTTGAACTGCATAAGAGAATAAAATGTTTAATAGGTTAGGTATAATTTAAGCGTGTTTATAAATTTGTTATGGTCATGATGTAAATTAAAAGTACATATTTAGTACATATTTATATTTTAAGATGTTCCACTAACCTTAAAAACGGAAATTAGTTCCAATACCACTACCTAAAACATAATAAATAAATCTTCTTTGTAATTCAGACATTTAAAAGCAAGATTTTAAATTAATTCTACTAAAAATTTTGCAAAACTAACGAAGTTTAAATGTATTTAAAGTTTGGTTGAGTTGAATTATATTAGATGTCAAATGTGACATAATAGACAGATAAACGTCTATGGTCACTGGCGATAAACATTTGACAAAATGGAATATGCAAGATTGCCATGGATTTCAAGTAATTCTTTTTCGAGAAAATAATTGAAAAGCTCTGTTGAAAATGGGTTGTTAGATAAGAGGACGTTAAAGTGCGTTGCTGTCCAAAATAACGAAAATATTAAATAAATGAGGACAAATAATGTCATAATAAAGTGTTAAACTGTATGTGATTATAAACTACTGCTTGAGTCCACACGTCAGTGCAAAGTGTACAAAAAGCGTTTGAAATTAAAAATCTAAAATTGAGGGGATGCTATAGTGGCGTCATAGTTGATAAAAACGTTTCGTAATAGTTAATTTGTAAAATGAACAGCCAGAAATTGTGTAACTAGATCAAGGACAAAGGAAAAACACGTGCAAGTGGACTTTAAGGCAAAAATTTCAGTTCAAAGGGTGAAAATTACAAAAAGCTACATACCAGGCAGTTCCCATAGCAACGGTAGATCCTTAATGACGCGGGAGTTCGTTGCTGGGTACGAAATCGAGTTGCAATTGTCTATAAAATACAATTTGAAATCGGAGATTTGTAACAGCATGTTACGGAACCACAGGAAAGAATGAGCTCTGGAAAAGGCGAGGTGACAATCAAGGAGTGACGGCTGAAGGAAATGACAGGTATCGAATTTTAAATTACTAAAGGCCTTTGGTATGTGTGGAAACATTGTAAAATTTGTAACTTTGGTATGTGTAAAAACTACAGATAACATTTGACACGTAAATTTGCTTGTAAACCTAAAACCATAAAATGTTTTGTATGAAAACTATAAAATCTAAAATTTATTTGGAGAAATAAAAGATATATCGATAAGAACAAATTAAAAAAGAGATCTCAAGTAATCATATGTGTGAACTGTTTTTTAAGTAGCCGAGGTACGTTTTGTTCTTTTATAAGTATTTGTAAGAAACATTTGAATAAACAAGGCTATTAGATATTATCATTGAGAAAGTAAAACGTGTACAATTAAAACAGCGTGCAAAAATTAAAAGAGAAATTAAATATTTAATAGAAATAAAAAACAAAATAATTCACTAATACCCCTTGAGTTTTGGGAGTAAAAAAGCCGGGAGATTTGAAATTTTTACTGAATTAGGGAAAATACCGTTGATGTTTGAAATTTTATATATTAAAAAAAACAAACGTAAAAGTATGTTCTCCAACACAATAGAGAAATAGCGATAGTAAGAAAAGTAGCAACAGGGTGATAGTAAAGCAAATTTTAAATTTATTTTAGGAGAAAGGTGGTGAAGCTAGATTAGATAAAGCGGGTTTATTTTAAACATCTAATGTAGTTTGGATACAGTTTATAGACGTGTTCTCAGGTCTAATTTAAAACGCAAGGTATAAGTAACTAGGGCCAGTTGGATGGCAAATTAAATGACGATTATTACGGTTATCTAATGTAGTTTGTATACAGTTTATAGACATGTGCTCAGGTCTAATTTAAAACGCAATTACATAAGTAATTACTTAGTGCAGGTTGGTATGTCAAATTAGATGACGATTATTGCAGTCGTCTAATGTAGTTTGGATATAGTATACAGACATGTTCTCTGGTCCAGTTTAAAACGCAATACTAAGTAATCACTTAGGGCAGGTTGGTATGCCAAATTAGATGACACGACAGAGATTATTAGGATCGTCTAATGCAGTTTGGATAGAGTGTATAGACGTGCTCTCAGGTCTATTTAAAAATCTAATAACTAGAATAAATAGGGAATAAAAACGTATATATTTTAAAACAAGGCAACTTGATTTGTAAAACAGATATGAAAAAAAAAATCGAAATGTTTATGGTTACGATATGCATGAAAAGAAAGACTGAAGTTTGGTCACCTAAAATACCGGAATCTTTCCACATATGCAATTATTTCATCCGCAAATGGTTAACATTTCTAATTCCAAAAAATAATAATAATAAACTAACGGCAAAACAATCTACATTCAGAAGACACCCTCCGCCATACTTTCTAAACTATAAGGCATTACATACCAAAATTCAGTTGCAAAAAGATCACCTCAATACTACAGTGTTCAACATAAAATCAAATACGAGATCAATATTAATTTACGAAAGATCTAAAACACTGTTTCCAAATATAAATACCCCCAAGTATATGAAGTCAAATTCACATCCAATTCTACTAAAATAAATTAAACACTGTGTTTGCATGACATTACTTGCAACACCCTGTATATAAATATTAAATATAAAACTGTTAAAAGCTTCCAAAGCTATTATCAAAACACAGGCAATATGTTGTGTTAAAATAAAAATGTAACCAGGAATTTATTAGACCATAAAAGTAAACTTGTAAGAATTTATTTAATTTTAAGTAATCAAAAATTTGCAAAGTATATGTTTCTTCCATAAAATAAAAGAATGCAGTTTATTTTGCTTTAACAGCACTAATAATTTACTAGAATATCATAAAATTAAGATACCATCCAAGAGATAAGATAGTATAGCAATAACGAAAAAATATATGTGGCGGGCTAAAATATTTTTCCAACCAAAGGTAATAACGGTAGATTCTGTATTACGAAAATACGAATTAAGAACCAACTATAGCTTTCAGAAAATAGAGCACGCCTTGTTTATGGGCTATCCCGTT
Source organism: Tillus elongatus (assembly GCA_964006375.1). Classification (NCBI taxonomy): domain Eukaryota; kingdom Metazoa; phylum Arthropoda; class Insecta; order Coleoptera; family Cleridae; genus Tillus; species Tillus elongatus. The sequence continues at coordinate 140,347,207 of OZ023262.1, forward strand.
TTTTAAAACTATATGATAAGTAACTGCAGCAATAAAAAACTAAGACGAAAACCGAACCTCAATTCGCAAATCTAACACCACCGAATATAAGTTCCATGTGTGTTTCTAGACTTCGGACGTACGTTGCGAGCGCCAATTTATAACACAAATGAATGCTATTTTATATTAACTTTAATATTAATATGAATTATTAAAATTAAAAAAAAAATTACATGGCTGCTCAGGACAGAACATGAGATCTAATGCAATTAAAAAAAACAATATGTGGGTTCATGTCTTGCAATTTGGGTGGTGTCAAACATACAAATAAAAATCGAGATTAGGTAACTTCATTTATCATTAAAAAGTGAATTTATATAAATCAAAATTATTGGATCAACTGAATATGAGGAGGCCTGAGGCTACTCAGGGCTAGCTAAACCTCTGGATATACTGTGGGGACCATTTAGGGCTCTCTGGACTACTGGATGACATCAACAGTTGCTCTGCTTGCCATAATATCGAATGGGGCTCCCATGATGATGTCGAAGGGGATTTCAAAACGACATTGTTGAGGTGCTTCCATAGTGATGTGTCAAAACGGGTGTTGAGGTTCTTCCATAGTGACGTTGAATGATGATCTACAAACCCTCAAAACGGTGGTGTTGGATTGTGTTATCCAAACGGTCAAAATGATGTCGTTCTACAACAACAACGATGTTCCATTAAAAACGTTCCACAAAGAGAACGGGAGAGCTGAAAATAGGTGAGCTCGTCTAAGTACATTGCTAAATTTGAGGTTATCCATATACGACACGCTTGTAGGATACTCACGTTAAGAACAAAGATTCAGTCGATACTAGAGAATATGAGTGTTTCTATGGGTATTAACTTAAAGGATGTTGTATTATAGTTCATTGAATAGGAAAGTAGCAACTTTTTATTGACTAATGAAAAAAATTAATTTCATCGGCTAACAAAATAATGTAATCATTGACTGAGAAAATAATCTGATCATACAGCAATGAACGTTATAATGTGAATATATAAGTTGTAAAACACTTTTACCAAATCCAAGATTTTCTCCTCAGGTTCCACAATTTTTGTAGTACGTTGACGTCCTTGATCCATATTTCCGAACTGAAAATTACCATTCTCCCAAAGTCTGCTTTCAATACCACTAAACGTTTGATGGTTTGGTACTTGCCGACTAGGAAAACGTTCCTCGCAGACTCCACCACTTTCACGACCATCGCCTAGACAAACTCCATAAACTAAAATCTTATCTACCTGTTAACTGAAAGTCAGCGAAATTGTCAAATATCCAAAGAAAAATACCTGTGTCAAAATTGAAATCAAAACGTTAGCCCAAATTGGAGTTAATAATTTTATTTTTATTTTTAAAGCCCCCTTTTAAGGGGCTGTAGCTTGTTAGTGCGACAATATATAGGCAAAGTGGAGCGGTTCGAATTTTTTATGCAATGAATAAGTGGTAGAGCGTTGTACACGTGTTTTCCGGACATCCTGTATGCTAGAGGTATGATTATCCACAGCATCCTAAGACGATATTCTCCTAACAAAACCATACTTCTTATGACATACTAGATTATATACCGACTTTCCAAAACATCCGAACAGCAACTAAAACTCGACCAACTGCAGTACAATTTTCTATACTGCTTTGTTTTGTCTCTGATAAAAAATGATAACAATATGAACAAAAAATGTTAACAGGTGTACACTTTTAATTATTATTTTTTGTACCAAAAAATTGTCTCTTTAAACTTGCGCTTCCTTTAGTTTAAAGCAATATTTCATATAGAATTGTGCTTATATTATTTAGATATTAAGTCATTATGCCTAGGCACCGTTAACGGAACAATTACAATCATTTAAGTGAATTCTAAAAGGGTTGTTGGTGTGCGGGAGGTAGGTTTTCAATTAGACAAATTTTCGACCGCATAGGACGCAGTGTATTAACAGTGTTACAGCGTTGGCCCAGGCGGTCTGAAGAAGAAATTCCTAACCGTTGTCATGGATCCAGACGACCCCGAGCAACTTCAGCATGGGAAGACCGTCATTTGAGGATTGCGCCTTTACAAAACAGAGTTTCCAAAATCGATCGATTGGAAATGCTGGATTGGGAGTTTTACAATAAAAAGTGTGTATCGAAGCGATATCTCCCAAAATACGGGGTTTTGGGCTTTGTTCGTATAGACCACTTTTATGTGTTCCATTAAAACCTCGACATCGTGCTGCTCGGCTTGAGTGGTGCACCGATCATGGCAACCACATATCGCAGAATATCCGTTTTGGGCTTCGTTCATTTTTAGTGAATTTTCTTAAAAAAATTCACTAATGAGGAGATCCCGACTTTTGAATTTTGAAAAAATTTCTTCAAATGACCGCTAATTAGGCCCCCCAGAACACATATCCGGGGTCAGTTTCAATTTTTATATGTTTATATATATATATATATATATATATATATATATATATATATATATATATATATATATATATATATATATATATATATATATATATATATATATATATATATATATATATATGTATCACACCGATAACTCAAAAAATTATAGGCCGATTTTGATTAAATTTGGTGAGTACCTTCCTTTTACAAATGACTTGGATAAGTTCGTTAGCCAGGAAAATCGGCCCAGGTTTTCCCGAAAATTTTGAGTTTTCTTTCGAAAAAAATTGAAAAAAAATTATATCTCGAAAATTAACAAAGTAAGGGCAACCAATTTTGGTACGCGGGTTTATATCATTATACGTAAGCTACCTACCAAAATTTAGCTCTGTAGATCAAAAGATAAAAAAGTTATAGGCATTTAAATAAAAATTTATTGGGATTTTCCTCAAAATGTCAAAATTGCGATTTAAAACGTCAAAAATTGGCAACATTTAGGCAAAGAACTTGAATCTAGTACGGTCTATGGAAAGAAAATGTCTCAAGAAGAATGTTTTACAAACCCAGAAGTCTTAGCTTCAACCGTCATTGTCCTTCATTTTACTAAAATATTTCCAGAAAATTAATTTAAAATAGACCCTTTCTCTGATGTTTGGCAGTAGCCTAAGCTATAGAGTTTATCGTTTAATGGTATAACATTTTTGTCGAATTTTCGTAAAAAATCAATAAAGCTCAATATATCCGTTATTATACAAGATATGAAAAAAAATTATATATTAATTATAGGGTGTCTTGAGCTACATCTTAAAAAAATATTTCTACCATCATAGGCTGGCCTATAAGTCCTTGGTGATACAAATTTTCTTATTTTTTTAATCAAACACGCCTTATGTTATTGCATTTTTGCATTTTCCATCGAAATATAATGCATGTTTGTAAGAAAAGAAATTCTGGATGCAGCAAGTGCGTTATGGTAGCAAATTTTGATCAAATGCTTCATATTTGAATAGCCCAATTTGCTATTAACCTATAAGGTTGACCAAGAAACGAGTTTTTGTGGGAACACTTTAAGTTTACTTTTGGAAATTTTTGTACATTTTCACACAATAAAGTTATTTTTATGAAAAATGGCACATTGTTTTTACTATATAGGTTATACTGGTAACCAAAATTGATGCCTGCTTTCTTAAATAAAAAGAAAACAGACATATTTGCAATAAAAACATATTTAAGAAAATTCACTACCATAACGCACTTGCTGCGTCCCGAGTTTTATGTTTTCCACTGACACTTCCATATCGTGTTGCTCGGCTTGAGCGATGTAGATAACGGCAGATCAAATTGGGATGGTAAAGGGATTCCTGTGGTGTTCTTTGACAAGTTTTGCGTTTCTCTTTGGGTCTACGATGGCCATAGAAGAGTAAGACTATTACGTGGAGAACGCAGAAATTTATAATTTCCTGTAGAGCGGCATACGGCATTTACACGGGGGTTGGTGGTATTGGGTGCGACAACATACCGTAGCACCTTACCCCTGGTTTTTATAACAGAAATTTGAATGCCAATGATTACATACGAAATGTACTGCAGCCTGTTGCACTGCCATCCATACAAGAGTACATTCAACCCGTTTTCCAACAAGACTGCGCACGTCCTTATACAGCAAGGTTTACTACAAGAATATAACGCGACCCTGCGTTCATAGCCTTCTCGCTCCGTGACTTGTCACCAATCGAACGTGTATGCGGGACATAACTGACAATAGACTGGGTAATTTACTCCAACCAATAAATAACCTAGTCGACCTTCGTCACCGAATTCTAGAATCCTGGGATGACATTCCTTAGCATACCATAAATCATTTAATTTTAAGTATGCCTCGAAGGGTTATGGAATGCATAAGAAACCTCGGCAGACACACTCATTATCAAATAACTTTGTTATTAGTTCCATATCGTCAATACGCGGGGAAGTATGGCATCGGCGACAAAAATGAAAAATGTTTTTTCACTTAAACGTTATAAAAAGTGTCGAAACATATAGAAAACATGTTTTGCAACGAAATTTTTTTGTGTCGGGCGGTCTGTCGGTCTGTATGTCTGTCTGTTTGTAGCCACGATAACTTTAGAACGAAATGGGATATCGCCTTCAAATTTGGTATACAGTTAACACCCGACAAACGAACAATTCGGATTGTTTTTGGGTAAAATATCACCAGGGGGTAGGGAATGAATGCGGGTAATTTGGTGGAAATTCATATTTTTGCGTTAAAACTCGAGTAGTATAACGTTTTAGGGTTTGTTTACTTGAAGACTTTTAATTTCATCAAACATCAGGTATTCCGTCCTGAAATTAAATTAAGGGTTGAATGTGTGAGGGTGAAATATTGGTGAGAGAAATTTTTGTTTGTTGATAAAACGGCGTATGGTTTCAAAACTTATAGAAAACTTGATTGTGGAACGTAAAGTTGTTGTCCGTCGGTCTGTCGACTGTCTGTTATTAGGCGCAATAACTGTCGAACGAATTGAGATATCATCTTCAAATTTGGTATCGAGTTAGCACCCGACAAAGGAAGGCCTAGAATTGTTTTTGGGTAAGATCGCTTCAGAGAGTAGTGAAAAAAAGAGGGGTGGTTTGATGAAAATTGATTTTTTTTAAATATAACTCGAGTAATATAAATTTCGAACGAAATGAGATATCGCCTTCAAATTTGGTATATAGTTAGTACCCGACAAACGAACAATTCGGATTGTTTTTGGGTAAAATTGCACCAGTGGGTAGGGAATGAATGTGGGTGATTTGGTGAAAATTCATATTTTTTCGTTAAAACTCGAGTAATATAACATTTTAGGGTTTGTTTACTTGAAGACTTTCAATTTCATGAAACATCAGGTATTTCGTGCTAAAATTAAATTAGGGGTTGAATGTGTAGGGGTGAAATATTGGTCACACAAATTTTAATTTTTTTTTGTTGATAAAACGGCGTAAAATGTCTCAAAACCTATAGAAAACTTGATTCTGGAACGTAAAGTTGTTGTGCGTCGGTCTGTCAGCCTGTGCGACTGTCTGTTATTAGGCCCAATAACTGTCGAACGAATTGAGATATCATCTTCAAATTTGGTGTCCAGTTAGCACCCGAGAAAGGAACGCCTAGAATTGTTTTTGGGTAAGATTACTTCAGAGAGTAGTGAAAAATGAGGCGTGATTTGGTGAAAATTGATATCTTTTTAGAAAACTCGAGTAATTTAATTTCGAACGAAATGAGATTTCGCCTTCAAATTTGGTATAGAGTTAGTACCCGACAAACGAACAATTTCGATTGTTTTTGGGTAAAATTGCACCAGGGAGTAGGGAATGAATGCGAGTGATTTGGTGAAAATTCATATTTTTTCGTTAAAACTCGAGTAATATAACGTTTTAGGGTTTGTTTACTTAAAGACTTTCAACTTCATCAAACATCAGGTATTCCGTGCTGAAATTAGAATTTTATGGCATATAGTAATGTATTTCCCAGGGGTTGAGGAATCGTGGGCCAAAGGGCTCCAGGGGGCAAGCTGAAGAAGTGGAAACAACAACATGAGTTTTCGATTAAGCTTTCCCCAAGACCGTTATTTCTTTTACATTTCAACAACACACCACGAGGGCTTACAGCCTAAATACTGTCGTACCGTGGGTGTCGACAAGGAGGAAAGAGGCAACTTATTAATTCTGGACTTGAAGGTTTGGAGTCTCGGAGGAGAAGAAAAAACATGTACCGGCAACGAACTCCACAACTCCTCGGGGCAAAAGAGCGCGCATAACAAGATCTTCTATGTCTGGTGACCTGGACAGTAAAAGGGCGCATTCTCCCTGTTACCCTGGTGGGGGCAGCAGGTGGACGAACTATGGAAGAAAGCTCCTCTGAGCAGTGCCCGTGCAGATATCCTCAAAAGAGAGAGAGAGAGAGAGAGAGAGAGAGAGAGAGAGCGAGCACCAACGGCACATCGGTGGTCAAGCGATCGCAGCCTTTGAGTGAGGGTTGGGTCGCCGACGAGACGCATAGCCCTCTTCTGAATGGAGTACAGGATAGCAAGTGTAGAAGCGGCAGCGGCACCCCAGGTGTGGGAGCAATATTCGAGGTTTGGCCTTATTTGCGAAGTATATAAGGTATAGAGATTAGCTGGTGAAATGTATTTGCGAGCCCGGAAGAGAAAACCTAATTTCTTAGCAGCCGCTTCTGCGATTGATGTGACATGTTGGGGCCAATTGAGATTTCGATCCACAGAAATGCGAACAAGTGAACAGAACTAATTAATTTCAATAACTTAATTGTTTATTGTGATGGGTGTAAGGCTGGTGTATCTCTTATGACATAGAAAGCAAGACTGGGGTTTGGTGGAGTTGAATTGTACAAGATTTCTACTTCCCCAGTATAATATTTGTTGGAGATCCACAGAGACAGAACCCTTCATGAGTCTGCGATCTTCATCTAATTGGGCTAAAGAGACAGGCTTAGAATATTGTATATTTGAGTGGAGGGTGCTGTCGTCCGCGTAACTGTGAACGGGGTTGGATGTGTTAGAGAGGAGATCATTGATGTGGAGAAGAAACAAAGTAGGGACTAAAGCTGAACCTTGAGGGACTCCTGCATTAATTGGATACAGTTTAGAGGAATGGCCATCCACGACAACAGAAATGCTCCGGTTGGAGAGAAATTTGCTGTACAGGTACATAGTTTTGGTGGTAGGCCATTGGCCGGTATTTATTAAGCAGCGCTGCGTGCCTGACCTGGTCGAATGCTTTGGATATGTCTAGAGCGACAATCTGGGATTCACCGTGTAGTTCCATAGACTTGTTCCAAGAATGGGTGACAAAGTAAAGGAGGTCGGCAGTTGATCTGCGCTGACGGAATCCATACTGCCTGTCGTGGATTAGACTGTGTTTTTCAAGAAATTTTAGTAATTCGGTGTTTATATACTTTTTCATCACTTTAGAGACGACTGAAATTAGATAAATAGGCCTGTAGCTGCTAGGAAGCGCTTTGGATCCTTTCTTGGGGACAGGTTGTACTCGAGCAGTTTTCCAGTTACTACGGAAAATGTCTCTATTGCAAGATGTCTGAAACATACGAGTCAGGACAGGAGCAAGTACTCGTGCGCATTTTTTGAAAACAATTGCTGGGATCTCGTCAAGGCTCAAGGCTTGCCTGGTATTAAGAGAAGATAGCATCTTTCATGCCTTTTTAGTTTTGAAAATGATATCCGTCATTTTATGCGCGACATTGGGGACTGTTGCTGGTTGAACATTTGGAGGTGGGTTCAGAGTAGAATTGCCGGCAAACAACGAGGCAAAAAGTTCAGCCTTGCCCACGGCGGTAGAAACAATTTCATCCCTTGAAACAAGAGGTGGGAACGTGCTCTTGCAGAAATTATTCCCAATGGATTTAACAAGAGCCCAGAAGGGTTTGCTGTCGTTGGATCTTGAGAGGACTTTGTTTTTGATGTTGTAATTAAACGAGTTTTTTTGCCTCAGAAAGAATGCGGACATAGCGGTTTCTTGCGTCGTTAAATGCTTGACTGTTTTCTTGACTGGGATTGTGTAGAAGCGTTTTGTGAGCTTTGACCTTTTCAAGTCTGGCCTTGTCACAGGATTTAGAGAACCAGTGCTTTTGAGTGGCTGAAAAGGTTTTCTGTGTACGTAGATTAAATAATCCATGCCAGCTTGGATAATTTTGGTGACGTTTTGTGAGAGGGGTCAGGATGAGAGAAGCAGGACGCCCATGGAATCAGGAAAAGTATTCCCGCATTTCGTCCCAGTTCGCGGAGTTGTAGTGCCAAACGATATGTGGGCGTGATGATTGTGTGACATCGGGTTGCATTGCGCAGGAAGCAGTGACCATGCCGTGGTCTGAGCCACCAATGTGGGCGGTCACTGATATTTTATAGCATTCAGGTTTTGTAGTAAGAAGGAGATCCAAGGGATTTGAGCTGTGTGTTGGGACGCGAGGAAGGTAAGTATGTTGCTGAACCATATTGGCTAAAGAATTGCTGACTGCAAAGGCCTCCGCTGCTCTCGCTTGTGGATCGGTTTTCGAAGATCCTAGCCATTCCTTATTATGGACGTTGAGGTCACCAAGAATAGTGACCTCGAGGGAACGATATTCAGAAATCAGATGGTCGTTTTTTTCAGAAATACAGTCGAAGAGCTGGACAAAGTTGTTTTCAGAAGGTGATAGGTAAATGCAAAAGATGAACTTAGTTGCAGCACTGATAGAGAGTTTCATCCATAGTATGTGTTTTCTTCCAGCTTCCAAATTGGGGAGTCTGGTGTATGGTAGATTGCTACGGACGTATGCGCACACGCCTTCATGCAATCTAGAGGAAGTAACGAGCTCATACAGCGGGAAATTAAGGTGATTAGTGTCTGTTTTGTCACTGATTTGGGTTTCGGTGAGGAACAGGAGTTGAGGCCTATTAGCCTGGAGGAAATGGTGGACGGAGTTCAGGTTAGAATTTAGGCCACATATATTGAGAAGGATATGTAAAATCTAGATGCTGGCGCCCCCTGCACACCCCCCTCTCGGAGGTCCGAATGGAGGGTTTTTTTATCTCCGGAATATTTTTTACAAGGAGGAGCCATCATCATTTTTGCTTTTGTTTATAACTAAACATTTTTTTCGACGTGGAGGTCGAAAAAACTCCCCCAATCCACGGTGTCACGTAACCCATGCCTAGGAATGGATGGCACCAGAGTGATGGTGTCGTGAACGGAACCTCTGGAGTACCGGGCAACCCTCCAGAGTAACCCGCCTTGCACCACACAGGGGGTTCTGATGGGGTGGACAGTATTTCCCCAATTTTTGTGGGAACAACATTAAGAACATAAATATAAATAAAACGAAAACCAATGAGGCTCGAGGAGTGGCTCCAACTACAGACTCGTGACTTGAGTCTATTGCGGAAATGGAGACAAGCTAGAGAGCGGCAGTATCCGCGGAGTCTGGAGGTCTCACGACCGACGTAGATACGGGGGATCGGGGGCTTCGGCCACAGACTTGTCCCCGATAGTGGAGGCTGGGTCCCACCGGGGGGCGGCGAGGTCCGCGGATTCTGGGGGCCCCTTCGCCAGTGAGGGCCTACGGTAGGGGTAGAGGGACTGCCCCGGTAGTCCAAGAGTCTTTCCGGGGTGCAAATAAAGAAGCTTTCGAGGGCGCAGACAATGGCGACCGGGACGTGGACGGTGGAGAAACCTGTAAAGGCGCAAGAGGGGAGTGCGAGTCAGAAGAGGTCGCACTCGGGCTTTAGCACTCCTACTACAGAGGTCTACTGAGGTCAGGCTAGACCAGGGAAATGCGGATCTGATCCAGGCTGTGGTGGTAGCTGTGATGAAGTCTCTTCAGGAAGGGGAGAATCCGCCTCAGTTCCACCGGGCGCCTGGTGGGAGGTATCCTTCAGATACCATGTGCCGGCCCGTAGTCGCGAGACTGGCTGCGGGAAAGATCGGGGGCATCGGTCATATTTGGGATGGAGCGGACGACAGCCGTCGAGCGCAAGGAACTCACAAAGAGACGCAAGGTCCTCGTACGGATCCCTGACCAGAATCAGAACCAGAACCATGAACTCAGGACACAGCACTGCTATGTTCTAAGCAGGAAGGCAGAGGAGAAAGGACAGACTCTCGCTTTCTCGATCGACTAGGCGTCCTACAGAGCCCTTGAAGGAACCTCCTTCAAGACATTCTGGGGCCTGGGTAGGGTTAGCTTCCGCACACTGGGAAACCAATTAGGGGTTAATGGGACTCAGGTTCCTTTAAGTCAACCTCCAACACAGAAGTGGCCCTTATTCAGGAACCGTACTCCTATAAAGGAGAGGTCAAGCGACTCGGCGGAGCTGCTGGAAAGCTTATCTACAGCATACCTAGCGAGAACCCAAGAGCTTGCATTTTCTTCAGGGGAGAGATAGAGTTTTTGCCTGTAATGAATTTCTGTTCCAGGGACCTGACAACGATCAAAATCCGACGTGGAGGAGCAGATGGATCGAGGGACATTAGTGTCGTGTCAGCCTATCTGCCAGGACACAGTACGGACCCTCCTCCACCCAAGAAATTGAAGCAGCTGATGGTGGGTGGCAGAGCAGGTGGATGGCACACCATCATCGGCATTGATGTGAACGCGCACCTTGAGTTGTGTGGAAGCTTGGACACAAACTCTAGGTGTGGGTCACTTTTACAATTCTATATGAAATTTAATTTAGACATATTGAGTGGAGGTAGTAAACCGACCTTCGTCACAACACGGCGTGAGGAAGTTTTAGATCTAACAGTTTCCACCCAGTTTCTGGGTGACTTTGTTAAGAACTATGCTGTGTCTGGAGAAGTGGGTGGCTCAGACCACAGATACATCCGGTTTGAAATCGCCAAAGTCGAAAGACAAACGGTATGGTCGCGGGACCCTCGCAAGGTGGATTGGGCTGCCTACAGGGCAGACCGAGCAGTGGAACTGCGGGGGGTAAGAGTACCATAGACAATTCAATAGACGTCGAGACTCTCGCAACCCGAGTGCGACACGCAATCACCTCGGCCTATAACGCCAACTGCCCCCGGAAAATGAGGGCGTCCACCAGGAATGTCCCGTGGTGAAACGAGGAACTCAGGCAAAGGAGGACGCAGGTTCGTAAGCTGTTTAACGCGGCTAAAAGGCCGGGAGCTTGGCATGAATATAGACATGCCCTAACGACCTATAACAAAAGACTCAAGGACGCTAGGAAGGAGTCGTCGAGGAGGCACTGCGAGGAAGTGGAGAATACATGCTCGACTACACAAGATCCTGTTCAAGGGCACTCAGACCAACATAGGCTCCCTTAGAAGATCCACGGGAGGCTTTACAAGCTCGGGGGAGGAAACTATGGAAGTATTACTCCAGACGCACTTCCCCGGCTGTAACATAATAAACCAATCACCTCCGGACTGGGAACACTCAGAAATAGAGGCGCCGTACAGGCGGGCATCTAGAGTAGACTGGACAGTCGCTAAAGAGGTGGCTACTTGAAACAACATTAGATGGGCCATTAACAGCTTCAAGCCATAAAAATTCCCGGAATTTGATAGAATGATGCCCATCATGCTCGAACAGGGTGTAGATATACTGGCGCCGGCGCTTACCCTCATTATGAGAGCCAGCCTGGCTCTGGGGTACATTCCGAAGTCATTAAGACTGGCCAGGGTTGTATTCATTCCTAAACCTGGGCGTCCAACAGACCAGGTAAAGTCCCTGAGGCCAATAGGTCTCATCTCCTTCTTGCTAAAAACAATGGAAAAACTGCTCGACCGGCACATTAGGGGCGGTATACTGGAAGCATAACTCCTACACTGCGGACAATATGCATTCAGAGCAGGAGTCTCAACAGAAACAGCACTGCACCAACTGGTGCTGAAACTGGGGAATACGCTAGAGAACAGGGAGGTGGCGCTGGGGGCATTCCTAGACATAGAGGGGGCCTTCAGCAACGCCTCATTCGGATCGGTTCTGGCAGCTGTCTGCCGGCTATATGGAAACGTGGTAACTAAGACCTGGTATGGCCCACTGGCTGTACAAAAGGGTGGTCATACCATCGTTAACATACGCAGCACTGCTCTGGTGGTCTAAGGTGACACCAGCCAGTGTCAAAAAAAACTAGGCAAGATCCAAAGAATGGCTTGCCTGGGTATCACAGGGGCCATGTCTTCAACTCCAACAGCCGCCATGGAGGTGTTGCTGGATCTACCCCCCCCCCCTACACTTAGTTATTATGGGGGAGGCCAGACTAGGACTATAGAGACTAGCCTGCAATGGGAGACTAAAGATCAACCCAGGGATCAGGAGCTACTGCAAAATTCAGGAGATGCACATGCTTGAAATGAGGTCAGACTTCGCGAGCCCGCGAATCTGTAGGGAATACATCTTTACAGTGGAAATACCCGACCGCAAGGGTGGCGGGAGGAGATGCTGGGCATACCACGGGACGTGCTCGTCTGATTCACGGACGGATCCGGCGGGGAGCGTGGGATGGGGGCAGGTGTTGATCTGGAAGGACCGAGGGTAAGTCATAGTATTTCCCTCGGAGCCCATGCAACGGTCTTTCAGGCCGAAATGTACGCCATCCTGCACTGTGTGCGGGAGAACAAGAGGAGGGGCTACACCAACAAGCGAATCCTCATAGCCACAGACAGCCAGGCAGCCTTTAAGGCCCTAAGTAGCCCTCGGGTAAATTCCTGGCCGGTGAGTGAGTGTAGAGACGAGACCAGCGACCTGACTGGGCAGAATGAGGTCACCCTCATCTGGGTGCTGGGTCACTCGGGGGCCAAAGGCAATGAAGAAGCTGACAGTCTCTCGAAGAGAGGGTCAGCAGAACCGTTTATGGGACCATAACCGGTTCTGGGTGTGACAAAGAGCACAGCCAGGGGAGCCATTAAGTCCTGTGTCATAAATGAACACAAGGTGTACTGGTCAGACTGTCCAGGGCTCAGACATGATTGACGAACCCAGTTTAAAGAGAGCTGTGAAGCCTCTAAATCTTAACAGAGGACAGCTCAGAAACATATCAGGTCTCTTGGCGGGACACATGGCCGTCAAGAAACACCTGCATAAAATGGGGCGGTTTGAGGGGGACCTCGCATGCAGACTCTGCAGCAAGGGGTGGAATCGGCCCAGGACATCCTGTGCGAGTGTAAAGCTCTGGATCTCAAAAGATAACTGACCTACGGTCAGTCTAGACCGGAGACAGAGCAATATAAAACTTCACCCTACCAATCGCTGTGCAGACTAGTTCAAGTCACAGCGATTTTGAAATGGGTGGAGTAAAAAGACTAAGGGCATGCACAATAAGCCAAAGCTATCGGTGCGGCAACGTCGCGGACGAGCTCTGACGGAAAAAAAGGTATTTCCCAAAGCAACATATCCACAAAATTTCAATATATTACTTTGTAATTTTTGCAGAAAAAAATTTTTCTGAAAGAAAACTCAAAATTTTCTCGGAAAACCCTGTCTGATTTTCCTTGATAACGAACCCATCCAAGCTATTAATAAAAGAATGGCACTTGCCGAGTTTGATCGAAATCGGCTAATTACTTTTTGAGTGTATATATATATATATATATATATATATATATATATATATATATATATATATATATATATATATATATATATATATATATATATATATATATATATATATATATAAATTGAAACTGGCCCAGGATATGGGTTCTAGGGTTCTAGTTCACCCTCATTTGAAGAATTTTTTGCAAAGTCGCACCATCGATACCTCTATATTAGTGATTTTTTTAAAATAAAAATTAACTAAAATATAGAAAACCTGATTCTAGAACGAAATTTTTTTGTGTCTATCGGTCGGTCTGTCGGCCTGTACGTCTGTCTGTTGGAAGGCAATAATAACTTTCGAGCTCATTGAGATATCATCTTCAAATTTGCCATGCAGTTAACACCCGAGAGAGGAACGTTACAAATTGTTTTTGGATAAGGTGTCGCTTCAGGGGGTAGAGGATAAGTGAGGTGTAATTTGGTGAAAATTAACATTTTTTCGTTAAGACTCGACTAATATACCGTTTCAGAAGTTTATGGATACAGGAATACGAATTTTTTTTTGTGATCAAGTCATGGACCCTAAATTCATTTCATGAGAATGTCTTTCTGAGGCGAGTAGATTATCACAGCGATGTGGAAGCTTTGAGTCAATTTGCGGCACTATTTTAAGTTTAATTAAACACACGTTAAGTTAAAATTTTATTACAATTGATCAACTCTACTGGGTATTCAGATTTTTTTGAAAGTCAGTATATTTCCTCAAATAACTACTTAGTCTATGTTTTATTATCATTTATAGAACCTTTGCAATATTGGGAATTAAAGAAATTGGTCTAAAATAAATTTTTAATTGTAATAAAACGCTACAAGGTTCTGCTTTAACCTGCCAGTAATTGATTAAGTTAATTAGTTATTCACTTTAATTTTCTACATAAGTGTCTAGTAAATGGAGAATTAACCAAATTAAAACTGAATTTCTACTAACAGGTATTCCTTGGTGTAAATACCAAAAATAACGGTTAATATTTTTTTTTTGTAGATGAGTCTTTTCTGCATGCTCTTTATCAATCCCGACAAAACTTTATACGTTTTCAATAGTTATAGGTTCTGTCAGATTACTTTCTATAAAGATTTCAGGCTCACTGATGGTGATCTTTTCAAATTCCATTGTAAATAAAAGTAAATATAGCGTGGTAAATCCAGCACAAATCCATTCTGCAGTCGCACTTACGAGATGCAGTTCGAAGCCACCATCAGCCTTTTTCCATTTTGTCGGATCATGACCTACAATGGACAAAATTAGAAAATTTAAAAAATATCTTTGTTATGTTACATACGTAAAATTAAGCAAAAGAAAAATAAATATAGGATTCCGGTTGCATTTAGCCTTGCGGAATGTTGAATTTTAAATAATGCTATTAGGGGTAAACCAAGTTACAATTTGGTTTTATCTTGTGGTTCTTTATTTATTTATTTATTTATTAGTGAATTTTAGTGAATTTTCTTAAAAAAAAATTCACTAATGAGGAGATCCCGACTTTTGAATTTTGAAAAAATTTCTTCAAATGAGCGCTAATTAGGCCCCCCAAAAAACATATCCGGGGTCAGTTTCAATTTTTATATGTTTATATATATATATATATATATATATATATATATATATATATATATATATATATATATATATATATATATATATATATATATATATATATATATATATATATATATATATATATATATATATATATATATATATATATATATATATATGTATCACACCGATAACTCAAAAAATAATAGGCCGATTTTGATTAAATTTGGTGAAAAAATTCCTTTTGCAAATGGCTTGGATAAGTTCGTTAGCCAGGAAAATCTGCCCAAGTTTTCCCGGAAAATTTTGTGTTTTCTTTCGAAAAAAAATCATATCTCCGGAATTAACAAAGTAAGGGCAACCAAATTTTATACGCGGATTTATATCATTATAGGCAAGCTACCTATCAAAATTTAGCTCTGTAGGTCAAAAGACAAAAAAGTTATAGACATTTAAACAAAAATAAATTGGGGTTTTTCACAAAACGTCAAAGTTGCGATTTAAAATGTCAAAATTGGCAACATTTAGGCAAGTAACTTGAATCTAATACGGGCTATAGAAATAAAATGTCTCAAGAACGATGTTTTACAAACCCTAATGTCTTAGTTTCAACCGTCATTGTCCTTCATTTTACTAAAATATTTGCAGAAAATTCATTTCAAATAGACCCTTTCTCTAATGCTTGGCAGTAGCCTTAGCTATAGAGTTTATCGTTTAATGGTATATAATTTTGGTCGAATTTTCGTAAAAAATCAATAAAGCTCAATATATCCGTTATTATATAAGATATAAAAAAAATTGTATATATTAATTATAGGGTGTCTTGACCTACATCTTAAAATAATATTTCTACAATCACAGGTGGCCCATAAGTCGTTGGTGATACAAATTTCCTTTTTTTTTTAAATCAAACACGCCTTATGTTATTGCATTTTTGAATTTTTCCATCGAAATATAATGCATGTTTGTAGGAAAAGAAATTCTGGACGCAGCAAGTGCGTTATGGTAGCGAATGTTGATCAAATGTTTCATATTTGAACAGCTCAATTTGCTATTAACCTTTAAGTTTACTTTTGGAAATTTTGGTACATTTTCACACAATAAAGTTATTTTGATGAAACATGCCACATTGTTTTTACTATATTGGTTATACTGGTAACCAAATTTGATGCCTGCTTTCTTAAAAAAACACACATATTTGTTATTAAAAACATTTTTATGAAAATTCACTACCATAACGCACTTGCTGCGTCCAGAATTTTTGTAATGAGGAGATCCCGACTTTTGAATTTTGAAAAATTTTTTTCAAATCAGCGCGAACTAAGACCCCTAGAACCCATATCCTGGGTCAGTTTCAATTTTCATATGTTCAACCTTCTACATTTTTAGAAAATTGAGTTATTCAAATTTTGGGTTTTCTTTAAAAAAAAAAATTTCTTTAAAAATTACAAACCTATTTTTATGAAATTTAGTGGATATGTTGCCCTAGGTAAGGCCTTATTACGCACCAAAATGAGACTTTCCAAGTTTGTAAAAACTTGAGTTATTCAAATTTCAGGCATTCAATAAAAATTCACTACCATAACGCACTTGCTGCGTCCCGAACTTTTTTTTTCTTGCGCACCCACAAAGCATTAAGGCACGAGCCCCTACTGAATCAAAACAAAAAGACGATGATTCAAGTTACTCCGATGTGGTATTGCTGATATCATTGGATATGTTTCAGATTAGAACCCATGAAAATGTGCCACCTGAGACCAGAGCTCTCACGTAATTGAACTAAACTAATTGAAAAGGTAGTTAAATTACTTTCAGGTAATTCAATTTTTTTCTGTTCGAAGTAATTGGTAATCGTTTTCACCATATTGTAGTAGTTGAATTACTTTTTAAGTAATTGACTACTCTTCCAGTAATTGAACCACTTTCAAAGTAATTGTACTACTTCTGAAGTATTCAGACTACTTTTGTAGTAATTGAATAACTCCGAATGTAACCGAATTGCGCATTTAGGTGTAAAGGTTTCAACTACTGTTGATCTGATTTAACTTTATAATACTTGGAAATTTTACTGTCAAGGCCTCTCATTTAATACCGCGCTTGCGTTAACTACTGTTAACTGTCTCTTGTTGCGTACTACGCACGTTCATCACTCTAATGCTATAACCAACTTCAATGCATAAGAAACTTAGGGGAATTCCCTTGATTCTTGAATATATAGTTGAAACCGTGTTTGGTCTACCATACTCTAGTACAGGTAGTACTAATTCCTGTTTTATCTATAATATATACTAACTATCAACAGTGCTGCCTGCAGTGAAGATACGATGTGTGTGTTTTTTTGCTTCTTTAACGTCGGCCTATTTCCGCGACTATGGCCAATCACCGACGCCAGGGAGTAGTTTCACCTCACTATCCTGGAAACATTGCTGAACCCCTGCCTTTCTGTAAGGACGGTAGGGATATTTAACGTGCCCAACATCGTATGGACACGGGACCAGCGGCTTTACGCCCCCTCCGAAGGGCGGAACGTGCAGACATTCAACTTGCTCAAATACAATGCCAGAACCTCTTTTGATGTTAATATTACAGTTTGTACTGAAAAAGTAAAGGAGTACCCTGGGATCGAACACAGTACCCTTCGGTTCAGAGGCACACGTTCTTACCCCTGAACCACCGAGGTTCTCGTGAAGATACAATGTCCTCAAGCACAGCAAGGAAAATTTTTATACTTGAAGTAGATCACATCATTGAGATTGGGGTAAGTATTTTTTCTGTCTGTATAGGGAGTGAAACGTTATACTATACTTTAATATAACCGAATCCTAACGGCCTAACGGGTGTTTCTTAGTATGTTGTGCTTTTGACGTAAGCAATGACAGGTTTAATGTATGTATGTCTTTTCCTCTTCTTAATTTAGTATTATTTATCACTTTGATGTTAACTGCTGACAAAATACGTCCATTTTAATAGCCACTTACTTACTATCTTCTACTTTACTTTATTCATTTACTTTATTTTACTTACTATCAACATTGTGATATGTACGATAAATTACTTTAGGTGTATTTTCGTGTAATTAGTATAGCGCACTAACGAGTTCTCATGAGTGGGTATCCGGCATGCGTTTCTAATTATAATAATTACATACATTGTCATGGTATTAGGGAAGAAAGAGCAAAAAGAGCTGACAATTTACACAATTTTTGGTTGGTTGTACAGTCTCTATTTATTTTGTGTTTAGTAGAGCTACTGTGACAACCTACAACCTGATTCCGCACCGAGATGGCGACCCTGTCATACATCTAACATTTAGGAGGCTGGCAACCTTAGCCGAATTACTTTAAGTGTATTATCGCTGTACTTAGTATAGGACACTGACGAGCTCTAATTGGAGCGAAACCGGTATACGTTTGTAATTCGGTAAGAATGCATCTATCCTTACATGTGACATATCAAGGGCTCGTTATGAGGAATACAAACATATCATTTTTAAGATTTAAAAATGATTGGCTTAAAAGAGATTAAATAAAATATACACAAATCGACCATCAATCATCACCCGGTAGAAATCCCTGGCAAAGTTTATATAGATCACATCCACCTGGTTCCCTTCATCAACATGTCTGTTTAGGTATTCGACTAATTCTAATAACTTTATTTCTGTTGGCCTAAGAAACCCATGTTACTCTGCATATCAATATAATTGCAGATCCAGTTCTATTCTTCATATATGAGATGTATTTGATTCTTTTGCAGAAATGACCATTCAGTCGCATGGCAAATGTTCTGTTGTTTCTGCTGCTTCAATGTAGTATCTACAGTTTTCACTGTTCAACTTAGTCATCTTCATAAGGTGATACCTTACTCGTGAGTGCCCTGTGAAAAGTTCTGTGATTATTCTCAAGTCGTTCCTGTTTACTTCGACAAATATTTGAGACTTCTGTGTTGATATGATGATGAACCGTTTTGCCTGCCTGAAGCCTGGCGTTTTCATCCAGCATGTCAGCATTTGGATAATTTCCCAACTATGAATTTCATTCCTTACATGGCATTCTGTCCATAATTGGGCTCTGAACCATATAAAAGTATTGTTGTTCGTAGCTAGTTGCTTCAAGATTTTTTTGCAGTCTTAGGTCAGTTTAGACTCGATTTTTAAAGATTTCAGAGATTGATTAATAGTAACTGACTGTCTACGAGGATGTAGATCACTCTATTTCTGAGTATTCTTTGTACACAGTTATTTCTAGCAAGCATTTCTGCTTGGAAGATGGTGTAAGTCCTAGGGACTAAGCGAGTCTGAAGTAAAGTCTGAAGTTATGTCATCTTATTCATAGTCCTACTCCCTCCATTTGTTTATACCCATCTGTATACCATACGGGTAAGTTGTTTGTCAAAATTTCAGTGGCGATGTATCATGCCTGGCGGTCGCTTATGACCACGTTAAATCGGACTGTTAAGTGTAGTTTAGCTGGCATTTGATCTGTGGTTTGGCGAGCTGAGTCCAATGGAATTCCAGAATCTTCAAGTGGCCAATCGAAACATTTGACTTTGTCTGCTTCATATAGCCTCCAGGCACTTAGTGCTTCCCTCTTCATGCATATTTGTAGTGGGGTAAGGTACATCATTGCCTCTATTCCAGCTGTAGGACAGGATGCCATAGCACTTGTTACACCAAGACAGATTAGCCTTTGCAATTTTTTCAATTTGCTTTTTGTTAAGGCTTGTTCCGTTTTTGGCAACTATATGTGACCATGGGTTTAACCACAGTTTGGTATATCCAAAAAACCATCCTGGATTCAGCCACCATTTCGTTCCTATCAGCCTTATTAGATTATCATTGTGGCTCTCGAAAGGGTTACTTTTACCAAGCAGACAGTGGAGTAAATTTTTCAGTATACTTTAGGCAGAGGAAACCGAAAACACCTGAATCAGATTGGTTCTAGAAGAATGCCACCCTGGAACGACTTAAAAATGGTTCTTAAAAATTAGGTTTGGTTTCGGTATCCTGTAATGACACTCTGTAAGAACTATATCCTGTGTTCTAGAGAAACTGAAAAGAAGATTCTTAGCCTTCCTAATTTTCGTTTATCTAGCTAATCCTTTTTTAAATAAAGGCTGTTTTCCTTTTTCAAGCGAACTACATATATAATTTTGGATTACAGTGGGATGTGTGCGGCGACTTTAAAATGTTGGGTTGGAGTGCAGGCGGGTATACTAAATTTTCGTGTTTCTTGTGCATGTGGGACAGCCATGCAGATAGTGAACACTATGTTAGACGCATATGGCCCATTAGAGAAAATCATGTACCGTACAAACCACGACTAAGTGCCGCTGGATCATTTTACCTAAAATAAACCTAATGAGATATTATAATTTTTTTAAAACTTGCTTTGGCTTCGAGCAAGGCTCTTTTAGCCACAAGAGATATAACCATGAAAGCTAAAATTTGTCTATGAGTTTTACTAAATAACAAAAATAAATATATAAATTAATTTTATACATGTTTTACTATGGTCGCCTTTAACCTTCTGGCTGTTAATTTTAGGTAATAGTGACCTTCTTATGGGTTTTGCCTCTAAAGGTTCATGATTTTTAACTTTACTACTTACCCGTAAATTGCCAATTCGCAGTTAATCCTGTTATAAAAAATACAATAAAAGAAGCACTTGAAAACACAGAGATTAGGAGTCGAAAATTGTTAATTTTCTTTTCACCACAAGCTGGATATATCACGTAACATAATTTTGTCTGCAACAAAAGAATATATATATATATATATATATATATATATATATATATATATATATATATATATATATATGTATATACTAGGTTCTCTGGTGTTAAACGAAGTCTAAGATTACTTTTAGGTTAGGTCAACCGTAGTTCGATTCGGGGCATCAATCTTTGTACTCACTAGGTGAGCCCAGGTCATCTAGGTCTGAAAGAAATCTGACCTGGGATTTGCAATGTAGGATGTAGCTCTATTTATACTATTGCAAAAGGGTGGGGGTGTGATCTGACTGGTTGGAGTATTGTCAGAGTATCGTCTATTGCATCAGCCATTGTAACTGCACTGTATACTATTCCTAAGTCATTCTCTACGTCAGCATCAGTGGCACAAGGTATCTCCTTAACCTAGGCATCAGTGGGCCTGTAGATCCCGAACTAACAAGATCTCTACTTTTGAATTTTGACAAAAATCTTCAAATGAGCGCAAACTATGCCCTCTAGAACTCATATCCAGGGCCAGTTTAAATTTATATATATATATATATATATATATATATATATATATATATATATATATATATATATATATATATATATATATATATATATATATATATATATATATATATACATATATATATATATATATATATATATATATATATATATATATATATATATATATATATATATATATATATATATATATATATATATATGTGTGTGTGTGTGTGTGTGTGTGTGTGTGTGTATGTGTATGTGTATGTATGTATGTATGTATGTATCACACCGGTAATTCAAAAAATGGTGCCCGATTTTGATCAATTTTAGTGGGTACCTTCCTTTTGCAAATTGCTTGGATAAATAAGTTAGCTAGGAAAATCGGTTTAGTTTTTCCCGGAAAATTGATATTTCCGGAAATAAGAAAGTTAGGGCAAACAGATTTGGTACGCGGATTGATGTAACAAAAATTACACTATGTACCAAAACCTACACCTAGAGGTTGAAAGCCAAAAAAGTTATAGGCATTTAAATGAAAAAAGAAAATCGGTGCCACTGATGACCAGATAAACGCACAAAAGCAAAATATTTTTTGTCGATAACAAAATCTATTGTATGTTACAAACAAGTTTTTTGGCGCAAAAGGTGAAGAAATGTTTCAACCGTCATTGTCCTTCATTTTACTAAAATATTCTCAGAAAATTCATTTCAAATAGACCCCTTCTCTGATGCTTTAGTTTGGTTTTAGTTATAGAGCTTATGGTTTAATTGTTGATAATTTTTAGCAAATTTTCGGAAAAGCGATTCGCTAATGAAGAGCCTGCGACTTTTGAAATTAAAAAAAACTTAAAAAAAATCACTAATGTAGAGGTATGGATGCAATTTTTTTCAAATGAGCGCGAACTAGGACCCCAAGAACCCACATCCGAGGTCAGCTTCAATTTTTATATATATATATATATATATATATATATATATATATATATATATATATATATATATATATATATATATATGTATGTATCTATATATATATATATATATATGTATATATATATATATGTATATATATATATATATATATATATATATATATATATATATATATATATATATACATATATGTATCCAACCGATAACTCAAAAAGTAATTAACCGATTTTGATGAAACTCAGCAAGTGCCTTTATTTTATTAATAGCTTGGATAAGTTCGTTAGCCAGGAAAATCGGACAAGGTTTCCCAGAAACATTTTGAGTTTTCTTTCGAAAAAAAATATTTCATCTTCGAAAATTGCTAAGCTATTTTGATGAAATTTGGTGCACATATTTCCTTATGAAAGACCTTACGATGCACCAAAATTAAACTTTCTAGGTTTATAGAAAATCGAGTTATTCAAACTTGAAACATTTATTTTTAATATCCACGAACACACAATTTGACAGATGGTTTCTTATTAACAATGATAAAACTGGTTTGTATATAAGATCTAGTATATCTTAGTCGTTGTTACCCTGCAAACGGAACATTCGATATAATTGCGCAGGTCAGTTACACCCACTAAAGTTAGCTGACGTGCACTATCAGATCATTTTTCTGTTTTCAATTTCATTTTACATATTATTTGTGTTACCATTTGGGAATTTTAATATACAAGTGCAAAATTATTCTTTACAACTTTATTAGTGTTAGTGGGTGGACTAAACAGTGTTTGTGATGTTTTTTCAACAGCTAAAAGGATGTAAGGTTTACAAAAAGGGCTGATACGTAACAGGTTAGTTATCTTAAAGTTCATTTAACACTGTCCCTCTGTCTACAGAATTATTTAGTTATTTTGTAGAGTTAGGTTTATTTATTATTCGCCGAAGTTGTTTTTAAACCAAAACATATTTAGTGGCGTGCTCTAATCTTTATCTGTATTTCAAAGAATGGAATTTGGTCTAAAATCTAAATTACATAAATCGAAAGGCTTTTTAGAACATATTTTATCTAAAATAGTGCTCATGATGAATAGAACCTACATGTTTGTTTAGTGACGTCTTATTCCATCTAGGTATCTAGATTGATTTTAAAACTCTTTATGTGTTATCTAAATATGTGACATCACCGTAACAAAGTACTCGCGACTTAACTTTAGGGTTAAGACCAGAATTTTTAAAACAATTTATTTGTATTTGTAATTGTATCCCTGTGAGCAGCCTCATTATACACTTCACTCCAGGCGTGGCACTTATTGTCTCTGGATGAAACAAAGGATCTGCTGATGTAGATTCTCACAGTGATATTCCGTCCAACTTGCTGTTTGAGCCTACATACTTGTGGGCTCCTTTCCATCTACGGCTGACTCAGCGGTTTTTACTGTGGGAAGGCGACTTTGTAGTATAACGGGCCATTGTTTGGGCTTTATTTATCTCGCGCTTATTAGTATAGTGAATTTTTAGTGAATTTTCTTTAAAAAAATCACTAATGAGGAGATCCTGACTTTTAAATTTTGACAAAATTTCCTCAAATGAGTGCTAATTAGGCCCCCTAGAATACATATCCGGGGTCAGTTAAATTTTTTATGTTTCGTTAGTTAGTTAGGTTCGTTAACCAGTAAAATCGGCCCAGGTTTTCCCCGAAAATTCTGTATTTTCTTTCGAACAAACATTATATCTCCGTTAATAAGAAATTAAGGGCAACCACATTCGGTGCGCAGGTTCATATCATTACAGGTCAGTTACCTACCAAAATTTAGCTCTGTAAATTAAAAGACAAAAACGTTATAGGCATTTAAAGAAAAATAAATTAGGGTTTTCCTCAAAACGACAAAGCGCGATATAAAGCGTCAAAATTGGCAACATTTAGGCAAATAACTTGAAAGTAATATGGGATGGGGAAAGAAAATATCTCAAGAAGAATGTTTTACAAACCCTGAAGTCTCAGCTTTAACCGTCCTTCATTTTACTAAAATGTTAAGCTCGTAGTGCTTGTATTTTAAACGCCATTTAACGTGAATCTGCCCGTGTTTGCACAATATAATAGCATTGCAGTTGCAGCTGTGCTGTATGTGTGTGAAAGTAAGGCATGTCAAGCAAAGCATGTCAGAAAATGAAGTGGGCTATTTGAAATGAGTGGCGGGTAAAACGAGAAGAGATACAATGAGAAAAAGTCTAGACGCAGCAAGTAAGTAATGGTAGTGACTTTTCATAGAACTTTTTATCATTAAATGCTTATAGCTTTTTTTCGTCTAACATCGAGCTCTGGGCAAATAGTTTAATTTTTATAACATAAACCTTCGTACCAAATTTGGTTATCATAGCTCTGTTATTTCCGGAGATAAAACTTCTTTCCGAAAGAAAAGCCAACATATCCTGGAAAACCTGATCCAATTTTCCTGGATAATGACCCTGTTCAAGCCACTTACAAAAGAAAGACCCCTGCTAAATTTAATCAAAATCGGCTCATTATTTCTTGAATTATCGGTGTGAGATATATATATATATATATATATATATATATATATATATATATATCTATATATATATATATATATATATATATTCAGTGTTGCTACGCTGAGGAATTTTGGTGAAATAAAATTTGAAAACTAAAATAAAAATGACAGATGACCTCTTATAAATGTCTATGTCAGTATTAACATAACAATAAAATCAGCTGATAACAATAGTAACGAGAACAATGGAATCAAAAATAATTGGTATCAAGAAAAAAGATAAAAGTATAGTAAATCTAACCTGTAGACATTGGTAGAGTGCACCTAAGCCAAAAGCGAGTACCGCACCAAACCAGTGAATAGTCAACATCAATGTTTCTTGAAAATTGGCAACTAAACTAATCCCGACTGTTGCAGAAATACCAAAATATAATACAGTTTTGTTCAAATTTTTGCTTCTTTGAGGACTTCCATGTACGGAAAATATTTCCCTAATCTGCCTGTATCGAATGTATATTGTGCATGCCACTGCAAGTAAAGAAAAAAACAGTATTCAGATTTCGCTTCATCTATTGACTCTGGTATATGAAACAGATCGCTTTCGATTTATGGAATTAAAACTATTCCGTTTTCTATATTTACGGGTATTTGAATGTGAGTAGTGCAAGTTTGCGAAAATGGTTGGCAATTTAGTGGATTTATTTCAAGAAAAAATTGTATTTCAATTTCTCCAAACGCTATAGTTTGTTTTTCATAATCTACTTTAGTTTTCAGTTTTTTTAAATCTTTGCTACCTATAAGAACATCAAATCTCTCATGCCATTTTACAATTCTACAAGGAAATGGATAATTTATACCATATTACTTTAACAGGGGATATCTAATGTTATCAATGCCTTTAGTTATTTGTGCGACAGATTTTACAGATAAAGGTTTTTTGAAAATATATTTCGAGAAAAATTCATATGCCGGGCCTTGATTTATTATGTTGTCTTAAGCTCCCGTGTCTATTAGAATTTTTAGATCATACAGGGTAAGACAAAAAAGGGTAGTTTGGGAAGAGTCATATTGATATCTAGGGTGACGAGAGATTTTCCGAGACTTCTTCTTGAAAATCTGTTTTTTCCGGCTCATTTTCAAAATATTAGTGAAAAATTTCTGGTTGTAATTCGTCAGGTACATAATTTGGTAACTAGTCATTTGGATATTCTAAATTGCATATTTCCATTGGAGTAGGTTAAGTGAATGGTCGATTTTGTCTTTGTGGGGGCCTCGAAAATGCATTTTTTGCCCTACCAGACATGGGATAATTTTGAGGTCATTGACGACTGAAAACTTTACTATTTGTCGGGAAATATCTATTTTGCGGTAAGGGTCTTATATTATATATGGGCCTGGTAGGAAAGTTTGATCTTTGTTGTGAAAAAGTGGTGGCTGAAATTTGTTTATAAATTTGTTATGTTGTTGGGAAAAAGGTCTCTGTGGTCAGACAACTTCACCTAAAAATGTCATCGGATGTTTTTGTGTAGGGGATTTGATTTGTTTTTCAAAGATTGGCTTGCGTTATTTCATTGTCTATTCGGTTGCATTCAAGCAACGCTCATCCTAGGTTCGTTACATTTACTAATCTTAAATGACTAAAGTAGGATTCTAGTATGACAATTTTAAATGTTGTTGCCGCCATTTTGGTAAAGTAATTTTTCTTGTAGCTTTTAATTTCAACCACTAAATTTTGTAAATCGATATGTTCGTTTAGTACTTTTAATTTTTCTTTAATATGACCATGGAATTCTAAGACTGTTTGATTTTTGTCATGTAGTGATTGCGTCCTTTAGCAAAAGATTTTCGGTGCGTGGATCTGAATATTGTGCCAAAGGGCCATTTTAAATATTTTCCCAAGTATTTGTTTCTATCGATAACAACATATCTCTTGTCTAATTTTTGATTTTATGAATTCGAGTATCATTCTGTTGTGATGATCGGCATTTTGCAAGATACTGTCTTTTTTATAATTTAAAATAAAAAGTTCACATTAATAAATGAAATAATTTAGGTGTTTGCAGCCTCCCTCATATTCGAGGATCATTACACATACTTGAGATAACAATGTGATGTCGCTTTTATTTTGTGACATGATGACTTAATTAGTTTTTCAATCAAAATCTCTCAAACACTAAAGGTAATTAAATATTGAACGATTATTTTTGATTAAATCTTCAAATGAACTGATAGGCAATATAAGATTTACTAAAAATAAAATTCGTCCTTAATTAATTCTCAGCTAATAATATAATTTGCAAATGAAGCTGGTAATAATGTTTTTTTTTGTATTTTAAGGTATTTCGAAACAGACTTGTTTGAAAATACAAAAGATGCAATATTAAATATTTTTAAAAATATTTCCAAGCAAAAATGCTTGAAAATACTTGAATGCAATGTAAGCCGTTTGCTCTCTAATTATTTCGAAAAAAATATGTTTGAAAATATAACATATGCAATATAAATGTTTTTTTTTATATTTAGAAACAAAAATGTTTGAAAATACGATAAGTGTAATGTTAAATGTTTTTATTATATGAACCAAAATATTTTAAAACACAAGAGATGCAACCATAAATTCACAGTAAGGGTAAAAGGAGGGTACCTACAGAAAGTTATATCTTCTTAAGAAAGCCTTCTTTTGGAGTTTCTGGAAGTTGCAGGGTTGTCCTCTGGTTCTTTGTTGCAATGTTTGGAACTTGTAGCGTTTGAAACACTGACTTCATCTTTTTTTTTGCCAAATAAATTATTGAAATAAACTGCCGATTTTAATCTAATGTCATTTTGACATTCTGTTTGCAGCGCCAGTTAGATAACACCGTTCTAATTTTTCCAAAAAGTTAAAACTTTATTTACTTAGAAACTAGAATGTGTTACTTCTATTAATATTATAACATATAAATTATAATAAATTTGAACAGAGCGATAAGAGTGACCTCGATGCGTTACAATTACCGACTGCTGACTTCAACATGTTGCTATTCTCGCAGGTAGCCCCTGTATCCTAAAGGAAATGATAAATAAACAGTTTATAATGTACATTTAATAAACCATTGAACTTTACGTTGACACTCGGCAGATTCTGGTCGATGCCTTCTTCCTGGTTACTCGGGTTATATTGAGATATTCTAATATCAATTATATATATATATATATATATATATATATATATATATATATATATATATATATATATATATATATATATATATATATATATATATATATACTTTATTTGTTTGCTGTACTTTTTGTGATTTATTATTGGTTTGCGTGGACTGCAGTTTCGAACCGTCCTAGTTCATCATCAGCACGCTACTTAGTAGCTACTAAGTAGCGTGCAGGATTTAATTTATCTCAACTACTATGTGCCCAAATATTCAGCCGCTAATGACATGCGTAGATATCCGGACGCTAGAGAGTAAGACGCATCTGTGAAGGGGCAAAGGGAAAAACCAGCCCAAGGCCCGCGCGAGGTAAGTCAGAAGAACAGAGTCAGTGAGCGGTCCGCGAGCATAGAATACCTAAACGACGGGGAAGTACTTTACGACGGTGTGCTAGTCCATCCAGCTACAACGGACGACGATAACTGCTGGATTCAGTAACTGGAGACGATAGCCTATTGCTTGTTATCTAATTAATCTATCGTTGCTAAATTTATAGAGTTTTGTAATATAGTTCTGGTTTAAAACCGGTATAGTTTCAGTCTAAACAGCACGCACAACCTAACACCTTATATATATATATATATATATATATATATATATATATATATATATATATATATATATATATATATATATATATATATATATATATATATATATATATATATACATTTAAACTGACTCTGGATATGGGTTTTGAAATCCTAGTTCGCGCATATTTGAATAACTTATTTAAAAGTTCCAAAGTCATTATCTCCAGATTAGCTAGTTTTTCCTAAGAAAATTCTCTGAAATATACTTACCCAAAAGAAACACAATGCTTTGCACAATGGATAAAGAATATTGAAAATATACTTACTTAGAATTGCGATTACATTTAGAGATTGTCCAAAAATACAGCTTTCTGGTGGAAAAGTTCCAGAATCACTTATGTAAGGTAAGAAATAAGTTATATGTTTATTATAGACCGCAAAAGAAAATCTAAAAAACAAAACTTATCATTTTTATAAATCTAGATTTTTAACCTAAAAATGTTACGTAATTATTAATGTTAAAGTCAATATAGCTGGTATAAGTAATGGAATGAGTCTTAGTTTCATCTTGCAAGTCTATTGTTATATTATAGCAAGATGTTTATGACAATTTAATCGACGCAATATAGCATAAAATTACTGGCCAGACCAAGAAGTCGTAGTTGTAGTATTGGCAAGACTGACCTAAGCAACCAACATTACCTTTATGGCTTTGTGACGTACCTTACCCTTTAATTTGCATTCATGCGAATAACTAACTACCTTTCATTTTCTTGATGAGTTTTATTATTGGCAATACGTCATATTTTAAAATGTATCAATCTAAAGTTTCTCTAGCTTATTAAATATAATAAATATCGTTTATATCCATCAGCAAGTTTGTTTTATACTTTTTTTGATACAAGTATTATTCATTCTAGAAATGTGTATTAGAGAGATATACAGTTTTATTATTAAATAGTGGAAAAAAATGTCTATCAGAAAATAAAAAGTCAAACATTTTTTTATTAAATGCTTATAATTTTTTTTCCTTATAACATAGAAGTCTAAAATAGAAAACCCAAAATTTTCCCGGAAAACCTGCTTCGATTTTCCTGGTTAACTTAGCCAAGCCACTTACAAAAGGAAGGTATCTATAAAATTTTGCCAAAATCGGTCCATTATTTTTTGAGTTGTCTGTGTTATACACACACACACACACAATTACACGCCTTGTAATATTTGTGGCATATCATGAATAAGCCTCAGTTGTGGCACTTTCGTTTAAATGTATGCCATGGGCAGCGCCATCTGATGCAGATTACGTAAATGTTGGTAATTTTCTTTTACCCTCCGTAGGAAGAAATCTACAACCAGTTTTCAATTGTGACATCTGTGCCACATTAATTACAAGACATGAACTGTGTAAATGGGACGTCACAATTATTTGATAACATGAATTTTGTGTAACTAGGTAGTCACAATTATTAGGTTACAAGCTTTTGTGTAAAAGCGCTGTTGTCAAATTTACTTTCATTGGTCCCTGCGTATTATATGCTTAGGTGAGGATTGATTATAGTTTATTATTTAATTATTGACTGTAATTTTAACAATAAATATTAATTGTAATAATAATGAACAATTACATTTACGTGATTTTT
Source organism: Tillus elongatus (assembly GCA_964006375.1). NCBI lineage: Eukaryota > Metazoa > Arthropoda > Insecta > Coleoptera > Cleridae > Tillus > Tillus elongatus. Next base: position 140,377,323 of record OZ023262.1, read on the forward strand.
AAAGCACATGCGTAAAATATTAAAAATTGAATTGTTGTTTCGTTTCAATGAATACTTTTACGAGGCTTCTTATTTATTTAATTTCCTAAATGAAAAAGGATTTTAAGCAATTAAGCAACATGTAATTTATTTATTGTTTTGTAACGTCCAAATAATTTTTCGTCGAAACTGTTGTTACTTTAGTTTTAAAAAAAAAATTAACAATAATGCATTTATTTTAACTGAGGGCGGAACCTATTTTTTTAGCGTAATAAAACGCTTATCAAGTTTCTAGCTCGATAGATTAATTATTCTATCTAATTAGCTGCATTGCGTTGTTGGTAAGGTAACAGCTATTACTGTGAAACTAAATTAATGTTGACACGCATTTGACACATATTTATGCCTTAATTTTGACTCGACTACTAATAAATAAGTGACAAAGAACGTTTTGAAGCAAATGATTAAAATTACCTAATCACGGTGGTTGCTATGTGGCAAACAACAGCAGATTAAGTAAGTGTTCCAAATTGAATAAAAAGTCCTTGTGCAGCAGGTTCGTTACGATAGCGAATTTTTATAACAACCGTGCATCTTAAAAATTGAAATTAAGGTAAATAAAATTTTAAAAGTCCAATCGCAGCAAGTGTGTTATGATAGCGAGTTTTCATAAAAATGGATTAAAATTTATTAACCTAAAAAATGGTTATGTAATACTCTTTATAGATGAGACAACATACGTATGTACCAAATATTATATCAACATATCCTCGTTGTTTTAGAAGAAATACACAAGTATGTAGTTAATTAAATTTGAATAATTATAACACTATCTGAATGATGAACAATATAGAAACAAAAGTATCATGTTTGTAAAACATTATTTGTCTACATGATAAGTGTAATATAATATTAATTTCTAAAGGTCAAATATTATTTGTTTGGTGGAAGGCTTATATGGAGATTACACAGCCTTTTTATGCAATTTTTGACAGGTTGGACACATTTTGCAGTCAATCTTTTTTTATTTAGATCCAGTTTTTTTGTTTGCTGGATACATACATATATATATATATATATATATATATATATATATATATATATATATATATATATATATATATATATTTATCTGACAAAGCTTTCCAAACGGAGCTGTTTCAATAAGAACGTATATTTGTTTGTGGTTTCAAGTGAATTGTTTAATTTTAGTGCAAATTTATACAAAACATTGATTCTTGGCCGTTTTACGATAGCTGAGATATCTCTAAAAATTTGACAACCAGAGATAACATAAAGTAGCCTATTTACTTATAATAACCCATTTGTTGCATTTCTGGTAAAAAAAATATTTTTGTTTTAGAACTTTTTTAGCATATTAGCCCTAAAGAAAAAATATTAACAGATTTGGATGAAACTTCGCACGCGTCTTCTTTTTATTACAGAACGGCTTTGATGAGTTCGTTAGCCAGCCAAATCTAACTAGTTTTTCAACAACAACAAAATTACAGCTCTGATGAAATTTGGTACACGTTCTGAAAAGACATTTAACTATATACCAAAATTAAAGTTTCTAGGTTAATAGCAAATTGAGTTATTAAAATTTGAAGCGTTTAATGAAAACTCACTACCATGGCGCACTTACTGCATGATCTTTTACCTGATTTGTAATGAAAAAAAAATTGAAGTCGGAAAGCCACAACTGCGCTAAAAATAGCGAATTTCTATAAGTTTGACCTTACCTTCTAAGAATATCATTTTTGATCATCATGTTTGAACGTACTATTTATCTTAAATTTAGTGTGCGGATAATGGATAACCTTCCAATGTTTCCCTTTCTCTGCACACACATAGGTATGTGAAATTCAAGTAGCTGATTTTATAAACAATTCACTACAAGGCATCTCAATGTTTCCTACCAGTTTAATGTCATTCATGACACATTCTGTCGACTACAAACACCAATGTAAACAATTAAATTATTTAATAAAAACATCTTTTCTTTCTCATATAAACTTTATATCTCACGGTAATGTCCTTTTCTAATAAGGAATATATTTAGAGATATTTTCTAAATTCTGTTGCATTTAATTCCAGAAAGTTGGATTACAATAATTCTACACAACTGAATTTTGGAACATTGCATCTTTAGTTCAATGGCAATATGAGAGTTAACTTTCGTGAAAATAAATTGACGAGTTTCGGATATAGCATTTTCAAAAAATCGGAAGTCTGTACGTGGCGTAGAAGCATCACAAACCATGATTACATAATGTAAAATTAACATTAACTGAGAAAGTTAAATGTCTGCACGTTCCGCCTTTCGGAGTGGCCGTAAAACCGCCGTTCCAGTGTCCCATGGACACGACCCTCCTCCCAAAAAAAATTTAAAGTCTGAAACTGACCTCGGATATTGGTTCGAGTTTACTCAAAATTGGTTGATAAAGTTACCTTTTGGGTACATATTTGCATTAACTTTTTCGGGCCTTAGTCCATGCTTATAACGAAAAAAAAAATAAACAAATACGAGATTTCTCTATTAGCGAGATCTGGGAAAATTCGCTGTACACACATCATAGGTTTAGTCGTGGCTTAAGCCCTTAAAATATCTAAACCTCAGTCATGTTTTCACCGCTTGTTCCGAGATTTCGTAAATAGAGAAAGCTTGACATTTACTCTAACTGTTTATCAAATAGGATAGCCCGAGCGGTCTACATTCTTTGAAAAACATTAAAATGCTGAAGAGGCTTCTGTTTAAGTAAGACAGCATTCTTTAAATATTAATATTTACAACTTACAGTTACTGTTAAAGTTTCCATATTACATATTTATTATTCGCTTATTCATTTTGAAAACAAACAATATAGTAATAAAACTAGTACATTTACAGTTACTCAATATTTTATGTAATAATTACTTTAAAAAAACAATTAAGTGAATTCACAACACTTTATTTCATCTTAATTTTTTATACAAATGTTAGTTTATTTTAGTCTTTTTATTTTGTCCAAATGGTTCTTGACGCAAAATTTAACGTCAGTCCAACTCCTTGCTGACAAGACAGTATGGTCGTTAATACACTTTTCACAGTCCGCTTTCCCCGGTACCACCCTTCTTATTATCGAATTTCTGAAACACTTCAAGACAGCTTCCTTCTCTTCGGGAGACCATGGACGTCGGCGACTTTGTTTGTTTATATAAGCAGATGTGCATGGTACATTTTCTGAAACAATACTGATTGATTACTGACAAACATAAGTAAATACATTTATATTTACACTGTTACAATGTTTACAATGCAAACTTGTTAAATGCAAAATGATGACGTGTTACTTCGCTGACGCAAAAAAAAGTAAATGTTACCAAACTGTAAACAAAACTATATCTGTGTTTTGGGGCTATAATATTCCGTTAAACACCTTAAATATCCCAGTATAATAAAGCTAGACCCAACAGTAGAATTTTTGTTCATAAATGTAGCTTTCAATAAAAAAGAAAGCAAAAGGAAACATTGTTAAATCACAAAAAGCCAACATAAGTGCCTCAAAAAATCAGTCAAATTTTAACAAACTTCAATTTTGGTAAATGTTAAAGCTTCTATAAGTCAACATATTATGTACCTCTTATTAAAATACCCTTTAGTGAATTTTCTTTAAAAAATTAACTAATGAGCAGATCCGTGTTTATATATATATATATATATATATATATATATATATATATATATATATATATATATATATATATATATATATATATATATATATATATATATATATAGGTATCACACCGATCTCAAAAAATAATGATCCGATTTTGATAAAATTTGGCGAATACCTTCATTGGCTTGGATAAGTTCGTTAGCCAGGAAAATCGGTCCAGGTTTTCCCGGAAAATTTTGTGTTTTCTTTCGAAAAAAATTTTATCTCCGGAATTAACAAAGTAAGGACAATTACGTACGCGGGTTTACATCCTTATAGGTAAGTTACCTACCAATTAAAAACATTTTTATGAAAATTCACTACCATAACGCACTTGCTGCGTCCAGACTTTTATTTTGCTTTCAGATACAAAATTCATTTGAAAAAAACTCATGCATACATTGAATTAACGAACCCATCCAAACTAGTTACAAAAGAATGACACTTGCCAACTTTGATCAAAATGAGTTGATTATCTTTTTACCGCTAGATATGTATATGTATGTATGTATCTACATACATACATACATATAGTATATATATATATATATATATATATATATATATATATATATATATATATATATATATCACAGAGATAACACAAAAATAAAACATAATATCTAAAAATTGTAACTTATAGCAAATTATTTTTATAAAAATTCGCTAATAAAGAGCTTGTTTACTAAAGTGTCAGTGCGAAAACTAGTTTTACACCAAAAATAATTAGTGATGACAATAAAAAAATACTCTTGGTCCACTGATGGTTATGTTTTTGTTGGCGTATGGCAATGGTGCAAAAAATTACAAGTGGTTATTGTACATGTTTGTAGAAAACAGCACTGTGGAACTTTAAAATAGTATAAATACTAGAGGAATCAATATCATTTTTATATCTCGTTATAATTTACCTTTTTGTTGCACATTCTCATTTTCTATAAAAGCTTCCATTTTTTCATTGTCATCCTCTTCCTCTTCAATTTCACTTTCCTCTTCTACTATTGGCATATCTGAAAGAAACCAAAGTGCAAACACCTTTACTTGATATAGAAGCGAGAATAGATTACCTTCAAAATTGATTTCTTCCAATCTTTTTCCTGCAAATTCATTTACTTTCCCCGTATCTACGGCGATTAGTAAACGGCTAACTTTGCTTAGCTCAACAGCACTTTCGTGTAGCCTGTAAAACTCACGGTGTGTCCTGATGTCATGCCCAAGATGCCTAGCAAGCCAATCGTAGTCGGTTTCTGATAAGTTGAATACCTGGCAGACCGTTGCTATGTATTTTCTCAATTTCGTACTGGTAATATTTTCTGCATTTTCTAAGAAAGCTTCAGAGCACGTTTTTTTAAGACAATCATGTCCTCTCATGTTTGCAATTGAATTTCCAGTACGAGCAAACACAAAAGGATTTTCTTTTAAAATACCAACCTCACCTCTTGTCTGATTAAGGTTGTCAATTGACATTTTTGTATCTTCAGTCAACAGTACAGGCACTTTTCTGCCGCGTTTACCGACAATTTCAACTATAGTGAGTCTATTTGCCAACTTCTTCTCGAAGTCAGAAAGTGAATCCTTGAGTTCATCGGTACACTGTTCAGACCATTTGGGCCTGGACTTATAGTCACAAAGTGTCATACGAGATGCTTCCCCAGATCTCCTCTTATTAAAAACAATTACTTTACTAAGTGTCACACAAGCTAGCAGTGACCACTGCTTAATTGAAGGACTGCTTAAAAGAGATTCTCGCAGTTTAACAATTTCATCGTCCATATGCTGGCTAAGTTTAAGCAGGTCGCTTGTCAGAGGTAACAGCTGAGTTGCACTGAACTTTCTTGTATACAATGTTGCTAATGCGTTAGATGATATTCTGGTACACCACTCGGCTTTCATTAATGTTAAAAAACCCTTTAAGATTTTGTATTTTGAGAGATTACCTGATCTCAAACAGCTTCCTTGGTTTATGACAGCACATTTTTTTAAAGCATATCCAATTTTTAAAGCTAGCGAAGGTGTCTTAAATTCAGGCCTGCGAACTAAATTCTGGTGTGTCACACATAAAGATTTTGTAGCATGAATTATTGAGTCAAATTTTTCTGGTACAAGAAAATCTGATAAACTTCCTTTGCTCTTGTCAATTTCATGTAATTTTAAAGTAAATCGAGCTAACTGTCTCATAGTTTGCCTGATCAGTTCGCATTGGGTTATTCCATACTTTTCAAACTGCATAGCGCCAAATCTTAGTATTAGTATATCATTCCGGCAATATTTTCCAATTTCATCCTCCCGCAATTTGGATGACACGTGTGCAATAAAATCTGCCGATAATTGTGTACCATAAGCACTGTTCAATAGAGCATCACTTTCAGCAATAATATGTCTATCATTCCCATCACTATCTCTGCTTTTTTTAACAGTGCAATGTTTTTTAACATGATACCATAGATGTTTCTTTAACATAAACCCCAAGCAATGCGGACAAGGTCCATAGTCATTCTGGGTAACAAATTTTGCTTCTTCTTCGGTTGGGCGTCGAGCCAATATTAATTCACCTCGTTTGGCAGAAATTACATCTGTGTTGTGATAAAAATCACCCACTCGAATAAGGACTCCAAAACCATCTCTCCTTTCTTTAGATTTTTTTGGCATTGCCAGTAATTTTGCAACATCCATTTCCTTTGCATGAGTTACTTCCAAATGTCTGGCGGAGTTCTGGACAGTCTTTTGACAGAAATAACAAGCATGCCTTTTATTTCTAATTCTTTTTCCATTATTTTTTGTTGCCGCCAAAATGTTGACACGGTTGTCGCTTTTATGAATGCTTGAGGAATTGTCAGAGCCCAGTACGAAAGTTGACATTTCATAATTCTCAGACGTTGAACTGGGAACTTCAGAACCAGAGCAATGTATTTCCTCACTGCACTTAAATATTTGACGACTTCGTTTCTTCGATGGTACACTTGAAACTTTATATATTTTTTGGCTACTTTTTAGTATTTCCTTTTGTTTTCTTTTTGTTGACTTTGTAGGTGATTTAACAATTTCTTCATCAGTTGTAGCGTCAGTATCCGATGGAACGTAATCACTTCCGCTTGTGTTATTTTCTCCCGTAGATTCTAAAAGTTCAGGTATATCATGTGATTCATTTTCATCCTGGACAAAAGTACTCGATTCGGAAGAATTCCGGAATATGTTCGAAAATGTGGTAACTGGACTGGCAGCTACAGCATGATTATTAATGTAAGTATGTAGGATTTTGTCTTTAGAAGGTCTAACTGATGTAAAAGCTGAAAATTAAAAACACAAAAATAAGATAGTATATACATATGAAAAGATTGTCAAAACCGCAGGTGCGTGTCCAGACTTTTTTTTTACTATTACAGACCTTAATAATTTAATAGATTGTTTTGTACGCTGGCTACTATTAAACAAGTTTTTGTTGAAAACCCTCACATTTCTAAAAAAAATGAGTAGGAATGACTTTATAACAAAAAACTCCAAGTACAGCAAGTGCGTTATATATATATATATATATATATATATATATATATGTATATATATATATATATATATATATATATATATATATATATATATAAATTATATATATATATATATATATATATATATATATATATATATATATATATATATATATATATATATATATATATATATATATATATAGATCGTATATTAATTTGGGACCAACTACTCGTATAATTCCAAAATGGCACATTCCGATGAAAATAGAAAAGATATTAAAATTAAAAAATGTATTTTTCCTAAAACACATTTGTTCTCTCAAGAAGTCATGACCTCTATATTAGCGAGTTTTTTTTTAAAATAAAGACTCATTGAAAGTACCAAATTCGTATTCAAAAACTGAATAATGGGCGTTTATATTTATCTTGACAAGAGGGTATATTTTCAAAAATTGTTATTATTTTAAAGACCAAGCTAAACAGGATTACTGTGTATTTTAAGCTAGGTAGGTTAGAGTAAAAATAGAACATCCTATATACAAAAACAATTTAAATAAATAACTCTTCTTCCCAGAAGCTGTGCAACAGGTTACATAAAAAAATACAACAGACACCTAACACTTACTAGCAGAAACTGACATCACCGATAAACGAACCTGAGTACACCTACAGCAGCCAAACAAACGTTCAACTACAACACAGCCATCTGTTCCGGGTATTTCCAAAAAATTACAATTTTTTTATATGCATTCAAAAACATAAAAGAATCCTGTTTATTTAGCCTACTACCCATTAGGTGATCTACCAGGTTTTTAAATAACAAAACTCTTGTTCTTTGAGAACTTTAGTGTATAATTACCCCTACTTCCATCTCAATTAATTATCCCAAAGTTTGGAAATATACAAGCTTGGTAATTTGTGGAAAGCTCATGATTGACAATAAAAGTTATTCGACTGGACCGCCTTCGTAAGCCACTTGGTGTAGATTATGTACAATATACCTGTAGTAATTGCAACATCATTGTTTTCACTGATGTGTGGTTTTATATATTTTTCCGTAACAATTGGTGAATGTAAAGATCTCTTTGGCCAAAGGAAATTTGGATTTGCAAAACACTCGTTATTACTCGTGGATGAGACTATATTTTCTTCATTTTCTTCAGAGTGTTTATTCCTCTGTGGTTTACCTGAAAAATAGAGATAACACAAAAAATTACAATTATCTAAACATAAGTATAGGCTAGCCGATTAAGGCCTACCTTCTCACAAATTATCAGAAGAGGTGCAGCTTTGCAACAGAACACTATGAAATGAAAAATTTGATACCTTTCATTCCCGAAATAGCTTTTTCTCTGAGTTCTGGATCCAAACCTTTGGTGGTCTCATATTTGGGTAGATTTAGCATTTGTAAAATCTTTGCTGACCGTGACAATCTTTCCATGGTTAGAATATGATGAAATTTGTAAGAATATCTGGTGCTATATAACTGAAACCTGACAGATAAGATACTTTAGAATTTTTAGAGTTTAGTTCTAAGTATTTAACTTAATTGTTCTATTATACATTATTTTCTTGCAACCTAACTATTGTAGAAATATTTTATTGTAATGCCTATTTGTTTCCCGAGAATCCATCCTGTGCCTTTTGCATTGCCGGGTGGCGCCTAGCAACTGTGTCACAAGTGTGCCTTTTCGTAAATTTTCATAAGCGCCAATTTTGCATGTGTAAGTATTGATGTATGTATGTATGTAATATATATATATATATATATATATATATATATATATATATATATATATATATATATATATATATATGATATATATAGTATATATATATATATATATATATATATATATATATATATATATATATATATATATATATATATATATCACACTGACAATTAAAAAAAATATATGGCCCGATTTTAATGAAATTTGACAAGTACTTCCCTTTTGTAAATGGCTTGCTTGGATAAATTCATTAAGACAGAAAATTGGACTAGTGTCTATTTGGTTTGCTTTCAGAAAGTTGATGTATTTCCAAAAATAAGAAAGCTATAGCAAACAAATTTGGTACGCAGGTGCAGTCTATAAAAAACTAAACTATAGATACACCAGAATTTATATCTGAAGTTAAATCAAGAAAATTTATAGAAATTTCAAGAAAAATAAATTTGAAGAAACCAAAATGCCTTGTATGGTTAGCAAAATCTGCTGCATATTACAAACATTAAGTTTTATTGGCGCAAAAAAAATCAAGATATATCAGAAAGTAACTTAGAAAACTTTATAGTTTTCCTTTTAAAACGTAAAGTCACAATTTGAAACTACAAAGTTGGCCATTTTTAGACAAGGGTGATGAAAGGAATGCGGGGTATGTACAAAAATGCCGTAAGAAGTGTGTTTAACAAAGCCTTAAGTGTTTCTTGCGCTATATTTGTGACACCATTGTGTGTGCCTCATCCTGAACTCTGGAGCCTTCAAAAATTGTGACTTCTTACACTCTGCAGCACAATTTTAAATCTGTTTTTCTCAGTCAATATTCGCCTCAGGACGTCAAGCCTTGGCAATCTTCTATACTCTATGGTGTATTTGCTGTTGTCATCCTACTCATCTTGAAACTTTGCATGGAAGAAATAATATCGTAGATTGTTAAAATTTGTGTGAAAGGCGTCATAATTGAGGTTCATTCCGGTTCACACACTTTAATATTTGTGGCATCTCAAAACCATCCTTGTAAGTTAAAAATATTTCCATGAAACTTCGCTACCATAACGCACCTGCTGCGTCCAGACTTTTTATTTTCAGTTGACACTGATATTGTCATATAATGTTTGAGCTAATATAAGGTAGTGTTACAAACCGATAACAGATAACAGTAGCACCTACCAGTTAACCATTTTTCTCTAACATTTAAGTTCAGACCACTCTCTTATGTTTAAGTTTACGAAGCGCGTGGCACACTCGCCTTACGGTCACCTGTACTAGCCAATAGTAAACTTTAATATCCGTTTTCAAGATCGATATAGTTTTACAGAAATCTTACAACTAACAACTAAGATGCACGCAGAACCATAATAGAACACCAAGGTCGCAGCAGAGGGAGTGTAATGACCCACTAACTATATAACCTAACATAAGCAAATCAAAGTAAATAAAATAAAAAGTCTGGACGCAGCAAGTGCGTTATGGCAGTAAATTTTTCTACAAATGTTTTTAATAGCAAATATGTATCTTTTTAATGAAATCATGCATCATATTTGGTACCAGTATATCCTATATAGTAAAAATAATGTACCATATTTTATCAAAATAATTTTATTGTTTGAAAAAGTATAAAAACTGCGTAAATAAACTTTAAATGATCCCGAAAAAACTTGTCCGATTTTCCTGGCCAACATACTTCTTCAAGCTATTTACCCACCTACCAAGATATAATTATTCACAAAAAGTTTTGCGACAAAATTTCATGAAATTTGAAAAAATTGTTTTCACGAAAATCCATAAACAATTTTGTTCTCCATTTTTCCAATAGCAAATATGTCTTTTTTTAATGAAAGCAGGCATCAAATTTGTTAAACAGTATAACCTATACCTAATATAGTAGATACAATGTACCATATTTTATCACAATATACTTAAAATATTCCCGAAAAAACTGGTTTCCTGGCCAACGAACCTTAACTTAATAGTAATCTGAGCTATTGAAATTAGAAGCATTTAATGAATATTCGCTACCATAACGCAATTGCTGTATCATAAATTTCTTTTCTTACAAACATTCATTATATTTCGAAGGAAAATGCAGAAATGCGATAATATAAGGCGTGTTCGATTTAAAAAAAAAAAGACAATTTGTGCCACCAACGAGTTATAGGCCAGGCTCTGATTGTAAAAATAAATTTAAAAGATGCAGCCCAAGACACCCTATAATTAACATATACAAGTTTTCTTGTATCTTGTATAATAACGGATATATTGAGCTTTACCGTAAAAATGCGACACCCTGTATATATGAAAATATATAAAAACCGAAACTTACCCCGGATATGGGGTCGCCTCAATGGCGAATTTTTTTACGGAGATTCGCTAAAAATTATAGACCATTAAACGATGAATTCTGTAACTCAAACTACTGCCACAGCATTATAGAAATATATATATATATATATATATATATATATATATATATATATATATATATATATATATATATATATATATATATATATATATATATATATATATATATATATATATATATAAACATATAAAAATTGAAACTGACCCCGGATATTGGTTCTAGGGGTACTAGTTCGCGCTGATTTGCAAACATTTTTTCAAAATTCAAAAGTCGGGATCTCCCCAGTGTGAATTTTTTCACTAAAAATAAATAGAACTTGATCTAACAAATGTGCAAAAATTCTTCTATTGTCTCTTATGCAAAGAAGATCCTAAACTTTGTCTGTCAGCAGTCGTTTTATCTAAAACTGTTGGGGAGGTTGTCTGCAAATTCACCGAAAAAAGAATACATCTAAAACAATACCTCCCCCTTTTTCAGATTTGTATCTGGCAACCCTAAATCTACTTCGATAAACAAGTAAAATTTAAATTTTAAGCTTTGAGCATAGTATTTTTTTATTAGTTTGCTAAAAATGGGTATGTCTCAGAAAAAAAATGAGTTAAAATATTTACAGGGGTCATAAACTAATTGTGTACCTATGAGAATATTTTTTGCGTAGGTATATGACCGTCGGAAAACATTGTTAGCTTGTAAATGCACAATTTTATCTAATGTTGAATTAAATTATTAAGATCACTTACCTCAAAAACTATAGAAAGATTAGATAGGACACCATAAACCATACACCTTATCGGCTATTGAAAAAATAATGGGTTAAACTGCTGGCCTCGAGGCTGCTAAACGTCAGGTACTAGTCACGACACTACTATCCACACAACACACCAGCCACTTGCCACTTTGTTCTTAACATTGTGTTAACGTCGTAACGTTAACGTGTGTCTCTGTCTATCATTATGGTTTAACTTCGCACGTTCCTTCATAAACTAGTTTCGCATTGTTTGTCAGGTGCACGAGATCAGGAGATTGCTACAGTTTCTTTCCTCGTCTTTATATCCAGAGACGTAGTAATATCACACAGCTAAGTTATATAGTATGCTGTGGTAATATTATATACAAAAACCCGAAGGACAACTGTAACAGTGAATCCCCAAAAAAAAAACTGAAAATAATATTTCCCTACTTGTGTTGTATTATTAACTATTTATAACCTTGAACAATACAGATACAGATAAGGATGGAAACATTCCTAATAGTGGTAACTACTGAATACCGAAGATAATTACGCTCTCAAATTAGGTATATGTTTTTCGTTGGAACCAAGATACCCCTATAATTTTTAGCGATATTTTATTTTTAAAAAATCACTTTTAGAGAAGTATGGATGGTAGGACTTTTCAATTTTTTTTAAATGTGCGTGAATTTCGGCCCTTAGAACCCGAAACCAAGGTCCGTTTGAATTTTTTATATGTTTATATATATATATATATATATATATATATATATATATATATATATATATATATATATATATATATATATATATATATATATATATATGTATGTATTTATGATCCACACGGTAACTCAAAAACTTATTAACCGATTCTGATAAAACTTGGCAAGAACCTTTTTTTTATTAACAGCTTGGATGAGTTCGTCAGCCAGCCCTATCGGACCAGTGCGTTATTGAATTTTGAAGCTTTTATTAAAAATTCGCTACTAAAACGCAATTACTTCGTCTCGATTTTTTTTACAAACATGCATCATATTTCGATAAAAATGCAATAAGTAATGTTCAAAAAAAAAGTAGGTATAACCAACGATTTATTGGCCAACCTGTGTTTGTCAAAATAATTTTATAAGATGCAGCTCAAAACACCTCATAGGTAACGTATACAATTTTTTCTCGTATCTTGCATAATAACAATTATATTGAGCTTTACCCTAGAAATGCGTCACACTGTATATATGTAAACAGAAAGTAAACCCGGATATGAATTCTAGGGGGGCTACTTTGCGCTCATTTGAAGAAATCATTTTAGAATTTAAAGGCCGCGGTCTCCTCATTAACGAATTTTTTCTATGAAAATTAGCTAAATATTATTATAGACCGCTAAACCATAAATTTAACTAAAACTACTTCCAAAGCATCAGAGAAAGTGTCTATTTTAAATGAATTTTCTGGAAATATTTTATTAAAATGAAGGGCAATAATGGTTTAAGCTGAAACTTAAGGGTTTGAAGAGGACTCTTTACATAATCCGTATTTCTGTCAGGTTCTTCGCCTAAATGTTGCTAATTTTGACGATTCAAATCGCGACTTTTGACGTTTTGAGGAAAAACCCAATTTTTTTTCTCTACATGCCTTTAACATTTTTGTCTTTAAACATACAGACCTAAATTTTGGTACATTGTTCATCCTTTATATATATATATATATATATATATATATATATATATATATATATATATATATATATATATATATATATATATATATAGTTAGAGTAGAGCGCGCCTAGTATTTGTTCTAAATTCAAAAGTCGGGATCTCCTCGTTAGTGAATTTGTTTTAAGAAAATTCACTAAAACAAGCACTTGTGAAGCCACGGGAAAAGTTTACGACTGTATTAAATATGGAACAGTTTCACTAAGTTAGGGCAAGAATAAGCAACTAGATATGCTATTCAAATTGAATTAAGTATTAAAACTTTCATCTCCTCTTTGTGTAATTATTTTTTATATAAAAACACGCTAAAAATTCATCAGAATAACAACAATCTGATTAGATAACGGTAAAGTGAAATGAGAAAAAAAAATTGAAAAAAGTAAAGTCACTAACTAGGATTCGAACTCGTCATGCAGGAATCGAATCCACGTTGTGCAGACCACTGAGCTACCTCGACATGTGTTTATTAGTGGTATCTCGCGCAATTCATTATTCAACGTTTTACAATATACACAAAACCATTCTGATTTACAATGCATTTTTTTGCTTATGTTTTAACGAAATTAAGGAAAATAACGACTTAAGACTCATATCTAGGAGCTTGTTAGTCATTTCTTGTAGTATTTTTCACTCCCATTCGTACTTAATCAATTTTGACCTTTTAGCTTTCTTGAATCAGATTTAATTAATTAAAAATTAATTAATCTCTAACTTTTTTTGGCTTTTAAGATAGAGATCTGAATTTTGGTATACAGTATACACTTTATGACAGAAAGCAGCTTACTTAATTTCGTTGCCCTTACTTTGGAATTTCTGGAGATATAAATTTTTTTCGAAAGAAAACACAAAATTTTCCGGGATAACCCGAGCCGATTTTCCTGACTAACGAACATATCCAAGCCACTTACAAAAGGAAGGTATGTGCCAAATTTGATCAAAATCGGATTATTACTGTTTGAATTATCCGTGTGATACATACATACATACATATATATATATATATATACATATATATATATATATATATATATATATATATATATATATATATATATATAACATTAAAAAATTGAAACTGACCCTGGATATGGGTTCTAGGGGGCCTAGTTCGCGGTCATTTGAAGAATTTTTTTTTTAAATTCAAAAGTCGGGATCTCAGTGAATTTTTTAAAGAAAATTCACTAAAAAGACCACATACTTCGAGTCGTCAACATTTGATGTTAGCCATTCGAATATTAAAAGAAGATAAAATACATCCATATGTGTGGATGTATGGTTATGTATGGATAAAAAGTCGTCATGAAAGACGATTTTGATAGAAAAACTTGTTTTTGTGATCAAATAAAATAAATGTTAGATAACAATGTTATCCAACTAGACCGTGTTTTGTTTTGTGATGAGCGCAGTTTTACACCTCATGGTCATGCCAATGAACAAAACCGTCGATACTGTTCTAAAGAAAACCCACATTGGATGAAAGAAGAACATACGCAATACCATGAAATGATTAATGTTTGAACAAGAATAGTTGGAAACCATGTCATCGGTCCCTTTTTCATTGATTGCAATTTGAAGAGATAATTATTTAGCACTGCTCCAAAATAATGTAGTGCCAACTTTGGCAAACTTATATCCTGATCGAGCAAACCCACAAGTTCCAGCAAATGTGATATCGTTCCAGCGGGATGGAGCACGGACACATTACAAAATCAATGCCCAGCAGTACGTCGACTTATCATATCCAGATTGATGAATAGGGAGGCGAGGAGCGTTAGAATGGCCAACACGATCACGCGATCTTAAGCTATCAGACTTCTTCTCATGGGTATATGTGAAAAGTATGGTAGAGAAAACTAAACCACGTGATTTAACTAACTTAGAAAGACGAAAACGATTGCCATTAGGTCGGTCACGCCTAAGATGCTGATTAATTATAAAAGATATTTTTATTCACGTTTAGGTTGCTGCCAGGACGTTGAAGGCATGCGTTTTGAACATCTCCTGCATTACGATTGGTGTGATTTCAATTTTGTCTCATTATCAAGAATAAAAGGTTATAAGTGATTAATTTTACTTCCACATTTGAACATCTCCTGCATTATGATTGGTGTGTTTTCAATTTTGTCTCATTATCAAGAATGAAAGGTTATTATTATTAGTGATTAATTTTACTTGTATACGTGTGAAGGAACTATGGCATCGGCGACAAAAATTTCAAAAAAAATTTTTCGCTTAAACCCGGTAAAAAATGTCAAGACATATAGGAAACAGGATTTGGGAACCAACATTTTTTTCTGTAGGTTTCTTGCCTGTCTTCTTGTAGCCCATACAACTTTAGAACGAATTGAGATATCGTCTTCAAATTTGGTATTCAGTGAGCACCCTACATTCGAACGGTCTGGATTGTTTTTGGGTAAAACAAAAATGCTTTTTATGAAAATTCGCTTAAAAATGTGTTTTACGAAAATTAACAAAAAAATGTTTTCTTCAAACATCAGGCCCGGGCGAGATTACAAACTGGTCACTCATCCAAGAACTGACCGTGACCGACGTTGCTTAACTGCAATTAAAGGCACGTTGACATATTTCTGTATTGCACGGTCGATGTAGCCACTCATATTTGCATATCGCAAGTTATCAGAAATACTTATAGGTTATCAAGTCTGCCAATTTGATGTTTTATTCCTCTCTCTGTTGTAAAAACAATTTGTCAATTATATGTAAAAAAAGTTTATGGAAATGCGCTTCCTGCGTTCCAAGTTTTACAACTGGTTTATATATGTTTGTACGTTTATCACTTTATTGACTCAGGAGAAAGGAAGGAAGGGAGAGAGAGATAGATTTTCAAATTTATTCTGTCAAATAAAAGTAGGGTACCTACCTATAAAGTTTAAATACAAAGTCTATGATTTATGTTGGTGCTAAAAGATCGTAGATTGCATTTCATATAAGATTTCGGCAAACATTTTAGTTAAATCAAGAAAAGTATTTTTTATAAATCAATTAAAAATTTCGTGACGGAGCAAATGCGTTATGCTAGCGAATTTTCATTAAATGCTTCAAATTTTTAGAACTCAATTTTCTATGAACCTAGAAAGTTGAGGTTTGGTATGTAGTAAGGTATTTACGTGGGCAACATACCAACCAAATTTTATCAAAAATAACTTTTCTTATTTTTTGAGATACAATTTTCTTTTCGGATTTTTTTTTGGTCTATCTGGTTCGATAGGGCTGGCTGACGAACTCATCCAAGCTGTTAATAAAAAAAAAGGTTCTTGCCAAGTTTTATCAGAATCGGTTAATAAGTTTTGAGTTACCGTGTGGATCATAAATACATATATATATATATATATATATATATATATATATATATATATATATATATATATATATATATATATATATATATATATATATATATATATATATATATATATATATATATATATATATAAAGTCATAAAGTGTATACTGTATACCAAAATTCAGATCTCTATCTTAAAAGCCAAAAAAGTTAGGGATTAATTAATTTTTAATTAATTAAATCTGATTCAAGAAAGCTAAAAGGTCAAAATTGATTAAGTACGAATGGGAGTGAAAAATACTACAAGAAATGACTAACAAGCTCCTAGATATGAGTCTAAGTCGTTATTTTCCTTAATTTCGTTAAAACATAAGCAAAAAAATGCATTGTAAATCAGAATGGTTTTGTGTATATTGTAAAACGTTGAATAATGAATTGCGCGAGATACCACTAATAAACACATGTCGAGGTAGCTCAGTGGTCTGCACAACGTGGATTCGATTCCTGCATGACGAGTTCGAATCCTAGTTAGTGACTTTACTTTTTTCAATTTTTTTTTTCTCATTTCACTTTACCGTTATCTAATCAGATTGTTGTTATTCGGATGAATTTTTAGCGTGTTTTTATATAAAAAATAATTACACAAAGAGGAGATGAAAGTTTTAATACTTAATTCAATTTGAATAGCATATCTAGTTGCTTATTCTTGCCCTAACTTAGTGAAACTGTTCCATATTTAATACAGTCGTAAACTTTTCCCGTGGCTTCACAAGTGCTTGTTTTAGTGAATTTTCTTAAAACAAATTCACTAACGAGGAGATCCCGACTTTTGAATTTAGAAAAAATACTAGGCGCGCTCTACTATAACTATATATATATATATATATATATATATATATATATATATATATATATATATATATATATATATATATATATATATATATATATATATATATAAATGGTGAACAATGTACCAAAATTTAGGTCTGTATGTTTAAAAACAAAAATGTTAAAGGCATGTAGAGAAAAAAATTGGGGTTTTCCTCAAAACGTCAAAAGTCGCGATTTGAATCGTCAAAATTAGCAACATTTAGGCGAAGAACCTGACAGAAATACGGATTATGTAAAGAGTGCTCTTCAAACCCTTAAGTTTCAGCTTAAACCATTATTGCCCTTCATTTTAATAAAATATTTCCAGAAAATTCATTTAAAATACACACTTTCTCTGATGCTTTGGAAGTAGTTTTAGTTCAATTTATGGTTTAGCGGTCTATAATATTTAGCTAATTTTCATAGAAAAAAACATTACTTATTGCATTTTTATCGAAATATGATCCATGTTTGTAAAAAAAATCGAGACGAAGTAATTGCGTTTTAGTAGTAAATTTTTAATAAAAGCTTCAAAATTTAATAACGCACTTTGCTATTAACTTAAGGTTCGTCAGCTAGGAAACGAGTTTTCTCGGAAATGTTTTAATCTTATTGCCGGAAAATTTTTGTACATTTTCAAACAAGTTATGTTGTTAAAATATGGTACATTGTTCCTACTGTATAGGCTATAGCGGTGACCAAATTGATTCCTGCTTGCATTAAAAAGTCATATTTTCTATTAAACAGATTTTAAGAAACTTCACTTCCATAACGCTCTTGCTGCGTCCAAACTTTTTTAAACTCGAACATTATATTCGTTAAACAGTGGGTTAGAAGTTTTTTTTTGTATCTGCCTTACATATCCAAGCTTGGGAAAGTTCCTATTAGTTTTACTAATTTTCCTATGGGATATAGACGGCAAATCGGGAAATTTGTTTTGAAATAAGCGAGCAACTTCCATCGGTGATCGAGTTTTATCTCCGTAACCAATCATCTGTAGATATATTATTTTATGCATTTTTGTGAAATAAACTGTTTCTCAATTGCAGTTTAACAACTGACAACAACTACTATCAAATACTCAATGAAAGTCTTCAGAGCCAGACAGTAAATTTATTATTAAACCCTACGCGTTTCAGCTAATTAGTAGCCATCCTCAGGGGCAAATTTTTCAATTCTTGAAACTTGAAGTCAAAACTGTACAAAGATTGACCAAGTTGGGATTTTCATCTATTACACCAGAGGTCCAGCAAAATCGTACCCCTGAACAACCGAGACTCAAATAAAATCTATTATTGCATATCGAACAGCTTATTATTTTATTCAATGGTCAAAAATTATTTTTACAAAACTTTTTTAGAGGTAATTTCAAGTTATTTGTGACATTTGTTAACTGACTTTTTGATCCATCAGCCACAAGCAACAACTTAGTTTTAGCCTTTAATATCCTATTTAGCCATTTTTTTCTACAAACTAATCTCAACAGTCTTAAAACTTTCCAGCTCATTAGCCCAAAATTACTTTCCTCTGGTCCATCCAATTTGATAAGCGGTGTTTATCGTAAAAAAAACTTTTGTTGTTTGCCCTTTATTTGGTCTACTGAAGAAGCAAACAAAGTTTAAATGTCTATAACTCGATTTTAATTAGAGATTTGGTACGTGCTAGATTCGCCGTAAAGCAAGTTGAACATAGAACATAGAAATCTAAATTTTGGTGTAGTTTACTTATTATATCGTAAGCGTACCTACCGACTTTGGGTATCATAGCTTTTTTATTTTTTGAGATAAAAATTATTTTTAAAGAAAACTCATAAAATAATATATATATATATATATATATATATATATATATATATATATATATATATATGTATATATATATATATATATATATATATATATATATATATATATATATATATATATATATATATAACTAATAAAATAATGGCCCGATTTTGATCAAATTTGGCAGGTACCTTCCTTTTGTAAGTGGCTTGGACAAGTTCGTTAGCCAGGAAAATCGAATGAGGTTTTCCGGGAAAATTTTGAGTTTTCTTTGAAAATAATTTTTATCTCAAAAAATAAAAAAGCTATGATACTCAAAGTCGGTATATATATATATATATATATATATATATATATATATATATATATATATATATATATATATATATATATATATACAAATTGAAACTGACCCAGGATATGTGATTTAGGGGTCCTAGTTCGCGCTCATTTGCAAAAATTTTTTCAAAATTCAAAAGTCGGGATCTCCCCATTTGTAATTTTTTTCTACGAAAATTCAATAACACTATACTTTTTTACGAAAATCGCCGTATGGATATTAAACGTCTTTAAAATTGAAGGGTTTATAATATAATAAGGTCATTCTTTTAACCGGTTTTATTTGTCATGTGGACCTGGTTCATGTTTTAATATCGATCGACCAATGTTTTAGCATATATCTAAATGTGGAAATGAACCGTATCTGTAGCAAACGTACAAACAAGGTATTTTCTCAACCGCTGGCATTAAAAGATACTGTTTATGACGGGACAAAATTCCAAGTAACCTAAAGGCAGAAGAGATGTGTCGCGTCGTATGATACTCATAAAGATGTGAATATATCTAACCATGGTAACAACTGAATACAATTTAAAATGAAATGTAAAAAGTCTAGACGCAGCAAGTGCGTTATGGTAGTGAAGTTTCACAAAAATGTTTAATGGCAAATATGTCTTTTTAATAAAAGGCATACAATTTGGTATAACCTACATAGTAGAAACAATGTACCATATTGCGTAAAAATCACTTTATTGTTTGAAAAAGTACAATCATTTTCCGAAAATAATCTTGAAAAAATGTTCGCGAAAAAAGTGGTGTCATTTTTTCTTGACAACGAACCTATTCTCAAGCTATTCACACACCTGCCAAGATATAATTATCCACAAAAATTATATTAAAAAAATGTTTGCATGAAAATTTCCAAAAAATTGACTAAGTATGGGTACACGAAAATTGTGTTTTTTACCAACATTTGCTGGACAATTATTTTTCACGAAAATGTGAAATACTTTGTTTTAACAATAACTCATTAAACATTTATTATTACCAACACCTAACAAACATCTTCCAAAAAATGATTTTTTCAAAAACACTACAAAAATTTAGATATTTTTTACACGAAAATTTGCTGAAAAATTCATAATATTCAAATTATATTAGGCTTTATTATTATACAATTTATTTTGAATCCAATTATGCAGTATGTTTATGCATAATATGTATTTAAATTTTGGTATGTAATTCACATTCTATAATATAAAACCGCGTGCCAAATTTAGTTGCTGTAGCTTATTATTTTCGGAGATATAAAAATTTCCTGGAAGATAACCTAAAATTTTCAAGGAAAAACTGGTCAGATTTTCCGTACTAACGAACTTGTCCAAGCACTTGTAAAAGGAAGGTACTCACCAAAGTTGATCAAAATCGGCCTATTATTTTCTGAGTTATCGGTGTGATACCTACTTTCACACAAATCAGTTATGATGGGTAGCTGATTTTAATTTTAAAAAACAATAGTAGAGTTTCGGCTTTTGAAAATAAGCCTGGACGAAAAATTAATTTTTTAACGTCAGTCTATTTCCGCGACTATGGCCAATCACCGACGCCAGGGAGCTGTTTCACCTCACTATCCTGAAAATTTTGCCGAAATCCTGCATTTCTGTAAGGAGGGTAGGTATTTTTAGCGTGCCCAACATCGCATGGCTACGGGACCGGTGGCTTTACGCCACCTCCGAATGGTGAAACGTTCACAAATACAATTCCCAACCTCGGTTGACGTTAATTGTACAGTATGTACTGAAAACGTAAAAGGAAAACCCTGGGAATAGCACCGGGTACCCCTCAGTTCAGAGGTACACGTGCTTACCACTGAACCACCGAGGCTCTAATTAAAAATTATATTTTATTTATATATCCCAGCGATAAAAAATAAATAACCGTTTTTTTATTTTATTTTAAATATAAACTTTTGTAAATCTCCTCGACGATTTCGGTAGCCAGTCCTATTAAACAATTAAAAAAAATTGTTTCCAACGAAAAAATATACGTAAATAATGAAAAAGTTTTTGAAATTCGATTCATTTTTTGAAAATTTGATATCATAACCCATTCGCAGCGTTCGTACTTTTATTTAAAATTCGCTTTTCTGTTTGCGTTATAAATTTTTCAACTCAGTTGCTTAATCAATTCCATTCATTTTTAAGTTAAAAGCTTTAAATTAATAATTTATAGGTATAATTTCCTCATGATATATTTTTGTATAAATTAATTGAGAATAACATATTATTATTATTATTATTATTATTATTATTATTATTATTATTTTCATTATTATCATAATGAAAAGTTTCTAAAATGTAAAGTAATGCTGAACGGTATAATACCTATATTCGAAGTTCGAAGACTACTAGTCATGTATCTGAATAATACCGTTCTAAGCGCTTAGCTCATCATTGCAAGATAACAATAGCACGCTACTATCGATGTGGAATAAAGCCTCGAAAGCGAAACGACACAATATGACAACGGAGCTTAGTTTCATAGAGGGCGCCACGCACAAGGATGGTTTTGAGATGCCACAAATATTAAAGTGTGTGAACCGGAATGAACCTCAATTATGACGCCTTTCACACAAATTTTAACAATCTACGATATTATTTCTTCCATGCAAAGTTTCAAGATGAGTAGGATGGCAACAGCAAATACACCATAGAGTATAGAAGATTGCCAAGGCTCGACGTCCTGAGGCGAATATTGACTGAGAAAAACACATTTAAAATTGTGCTGCAGAGTGTAAGTAGTCACAATTTGTGAAGGCTCCAGAGTTCAGGATGAGGCACACACAATGGTGTCACAAATATAGCGCAACAAACACACACACACACACACACACACAAATATATATATATATATATATATATATATATATATATATATATATATATATATATATATATATATATATATATATATATATATATATCCGGAGCCCAGGAGTCATACTATATATAACAGGATTTTTTAACACGGCATTTCTGTATACTATACAAGGAGAAAGGTTAAGGGCAAGGCCGCAATGAGGCAACCGCATACACGTGTTTCAAGCTTATTAGCTATCATCAGTACGGTATAGCCAGGTGATGATGAGAACACTCTGGATGAAGAAGCAAAAATACACGGAGTCACAACAGGCAACCAGTGCACATTTGCAGCATCATTAGGATTAGAATTCGAGGGCAACAACCAAAATCGCCACGGAGGCAAATAAATCACCTGCGAGAGTATCCGGAGCCCAGAAGTCATACCTTTCTCCTTGTATAGTATACAGAAATGCCGTGTTAAAAAATCCTGTTATATATAGTATGACTCCTGGGCTCCGGATGCTCACGCAGGTGATTTCTTATTCCTTGTCGTTAACCTTTCTCCTTATATATATATATATATATATATATATATATATATATATATATATATATATATATATATATATATTCGGTTCTTATCTTCTCTTGCTTATCAGCTCACGGAAGTATGGACACCATGTCCTATCCATTTTATGCCTGCGTTTCACATATTTTAAGCAGATGGCCACGTCTTTGCACTCTTTTACCTTGTGCCCTTTCCCCCACAGTTCATGCATTTATCAGACCCATTTGTGCTTCTACAGTCCTCCTTCCTGTGTCCAAATTCTATGCATTTACCTTCTCTGATTAGCATGCATCCAAGAATATTTTTTGGCTATTTTCTATCCTCAGTAGGCAAGTCTTTTTTTCTTTATTCCCCTCATTTTAAAATGTAGTGGCACCCAGCCCTTGACTACCCTAACAGGCGTTTAGGCTCTTGCTTTGAAGCCATTTTCAAGACCTTAGGGAAATATGAAGGGAAAAGAAATCTAAGGGTAAATTGGTTTTTTTTTGTTGAATTCCCGGGCCTCAATCTGCCTTCTCTCTAGATCTCACTGTGTTACTTATAGTAAAGCTTCTACATGGGTCGTTAGCGAGGTCATTAGTCGGTCCAGCAAATTTATTTTGTTAGGTATCGCAGTAATGGTATCAGGCGGATTAAGAGTATTTGTTGGGTACAAAAATATGGGTTTCCGGGTGACAGGAAGTCTAAGGCCATGATCTCTCTTGTTTAAACAATCGACGTTTTTTATCTCGATTGCTTTGAGGATAATTCTGATGTTATAGACTGGGGCTCTGGTATCGGCATTGCTTAAGCCTATCTTGTACCCTATACGACACGGATCATATTGAGAAAAGGCGATAGTAAGAGAAGTCTGTCTGTTCAGTTTATTGCGGTATAGTATTTGGGTCTTGGGCGTTTCTAATGTTTTTCAGTATGGTGTTTTTATCGAGTCCGTTTCGTAGTAATGTCGGTTTTAGGAGGTTTAGTTTTGTCTGTTTATTTTTCGCATCTGATAGTTAAAGTAATCCTGTTACTAGGCTTCAAAACACGGACTTTGGTTACATTTGAAAGCTTACATACTTAGTATTATATCAGCGCCTCCGTGGCCGTGTGGGAAAGTCGATGACTTTCCAATACGGACTCGGGGGTCGACGGTTCGAGACTCACCGGCGGCGGATAATTTTTCAAAATCACTGTCGTCGTTGAGATCGAGCTCAAGGTGGAGGGTAGGTTAGTTTAGATGAGCAAAAAAGGTCAGCAATGGCCTAATTGCCAGTAAGCATCTTACCTTTACCTTAGTATTATATCACTTGAAGATTACGGAAATCGCTATTTGTCGTTATTAAATTTCGCCATAGAGAAATATTTAAACGTTTCATCTTTAAAATGAGCTTATTTACCAAACCTTCCCCATAGTTTTTCTAAGAGTTGATCTGACAATTATTGGTCTTTCCTTTACAGACATCAGGTTACACAATTTTAATCGCATTAGGAAAAAAATTGGATATACCATTACCTGCACAAGAGAATATTTTTTACGTGATATCTGAAAGGGTAGCGCCAAAGGTACCATGATTATTTTATCCTCTGAACGTAGTTAAAGTAAATAAAAAAATGATTTCCTGCTTGCACTTTTTGAAAATTAGAGTATAATGCTGATATTATACCAGAGTGTGCTAAGCACCAAGTTTTATGTGATTTTCGATTTTTGCTCACAAAAACCTAAACTATGTGATATTATGTATCGAAAGTAAGCTATTGTTTGGTCACGTTTTGTACGGCATTTAATTTCGTTTTTGTTCCTTGTTCCACTCGAAGCATCTATCTGATTATGTTTTGTTAAATTAAATGCCGGTTTTGGTAACACTTAACAAGTAAGTCTAATTTTCTTTTTATCAAAGGTATCGTAAAGCCAAATGCTATATATATATATATATATATATATATATATATATATATATATATATATATATATATATATATATATATGTTTTATTGTTGAAAAATGTAACTGACTTGTCGTTTCAAACGTTTCTAATTTTTTTAAATAAATAAACCTGTAGATCAATAAATAAATAAATAATCTATTTTCCAAACATATTTACAATTCTTTAAATTTTGAAATAAATATAACTACAGATGATTAGGGAACTTGAGAATTTATTTTAGCACGGATGTGTATTCCTTCATATTCAACTTCCTTAAATTCTGAAGTAAATGTGAATATGAACAGGACCAAAGTTGATGCCATTAACCATTCTGAAATACTGGCTATCAAATGTTCTGTGTAACCCTCACGATTTTCTGTCCACCAAAGCATATCCACTGTATGGTCGGCTAAAATTTAAAAAAAACAATCAAAATGTTTTCTTATGCTGTGTATGATAGGGTATATACAGGCTGTCCTGATTATACTTCAAAAAAATTGGGGTATGAGTTGCCCTTGAAAAATAGTTGTGGTAGTTCGTATAACATTTTTCATTTTAAGGTCGTGATACTGAGATACAGGGTGTAAAATTGTTACGCTTAAAGCGATTTTCCTTAGTTATTTTAAAACGGCTAAAGATAAGACTTTAAAATTTTGTACACGAGTAACTATTAACAGCAAATAAAGAAAAACGGAAAATCCGATTTACTATGTGAAGCAGTGATGCGCGCGGGGCACTCTGAGGGTTATAATTTAGAAAGGAATATGTTAAAACTCAAAATTTCTAAAATTTTCCAACGGTTTTGAAAACTCAAAGTCTACTACAAAAATAAGGTATACTGGTAGAAATTCCATAGAATGTACAGTTTTCGAGAAAAATGAAGTTAAAATTTTTGTTCACCAAAGACGCACAAATATTAATTTAGAATTTTAAACTAAAAGTTTGCGTTACTATGGATACAGCATACCATGGATGCAGCATAATAACGTTAACTTTCAGTTTAAAAATCTAAATTAATATTTGTGCGTCTTTAGTGAACAAAAATTTTAACTTCATTTTTCTCGAAAACTGTACATTCTATGGAATTTCTACCAGTATACGTCATTTTTGTATTAGTGTTTGAATTTTTTAAAACCGTTGAAAAATTTCAATAATTTTGATTTTTAACATATTTCTTTCTAGATTATAACCCTCAGAGTGCCTCCACACGCACCACTGCTTTATATAATAAATGGGATTTTACGTTTTAGTGAATTTTCGTAGAAAAAATTCACTAATAGGGAGATCCCACCTTTTGAATTTAAAATTTTTTTTTGCAAATGAGCGCGAACTAGAACCCATATCCAGCGTCAGTGCAAATTCATATATATATATATATATATATATATATATATATATATATATATATATATATATATATATATATATATATATATTTATTTATGTGTGTGTGTGTATCACACCGATAACTCAAAAAATAATGGGCCGATAAAATTGGGCATGTACCTTCCTTTTGTAAATGGCTTGGATAAGTTCGTTAGTCGGGAAAATCAGACGAGGTTTTCCGGGAAAATGTTGAGTTTTCATTTGAAAAAATTTTTTACCTCAAAAAATTAATAAGCTATGATAACTAAATTTGGTAGGTAGATTTACGATATAAAAAGTAAACTATACACCAAAATTTAGATTTCTATGTTACAAGAAACAAAAGTTATAATAAAATATGTTGTGCCAGATCATTTCTATGAAAATTCACTACCATAACGCACTTGCTGCGTCCAGGCTTTTTCTTTATATGCTGTTAATATTTACTCGTGTACAAATTTTAAAAATCTTATCTATAGCCGTTTTAAAGATAATTAAGGAAAATCGCTTTAAGCGTAACAACCTTAACACCCTGTATCTCAGTATCACGACCTTAAAATGAAAAATGTTATACGAACTACCCCCACTATTTTTTCAAGTGCAACTTACACACCAATTTTTTTTAAGTATAATCAGGACACCCTCTATAAAATACAAAGTCTGAACGCAGCAAGTGCGTTATGGTGGTGAATTTTCATAAACATGTTTTTAATAGCAAATATGTTTTTTTTTAAGAAAGCAGGCATAAAATATGGTTAACAGTATAATCTATATAGTAGCAACAATGTACCATACTTTATCAAAATAAGTTTATTGTTTGAAAATGTTCACAAATTTTCCTAAAATAAACTTAAAATGTTACAGAAAAACTGGTTTCCTTGCCAGCGAACAACGAACCTTAGGTTCACAGCAAATTAAGTTATTAAAATTTGAAGCATTTAATGAAAATTCGCTACCATAACGGTTTTGCTGCGCACATAATTTTTTTCTTCCAAACATGTACTATAGTTTGATATAAAATTCAAGAATCTTATAATATAAGGGGTGTTCGATTAAAAAAAGGAAATTTGTCATCTGTATCTTGTATAATATATTGAGCTTTGCCGTAGAAACGCATCACCCTGCATATACGTTGACCTTTCTGCTTAAAAAAACTTAATCTTTGTAATATACAATAGATTTTGTTATCGACACAAAATATTTTGGTTTTGTGTGTTTCTCTGGTCATCAATGGTACCCAATTTTTTTTTAATTGCCCATAATTTTTGTTTCACCTAGAGATTTAAATTTTTGTTGTAGTATATCTTTCGTACTGTAAACCTGCATATCAAATTTGGTTGCCATAGCCTTGCCATTTCTAGAGATACAAATATTTTCCGAGAGAAAACTAAAAAATTTTCCGGTAAAACTCTTCCGATTTCCTTGGATAAGGAACTTATCCAAGCCACTTGCAAAAGGAACGCACTCGCGAAAATCGGCCGTTATTTCTGACTGTTTTTAAAGTATAGTCTGTTTGTGGCGAAAATTTTGGAAATTATAATTAAAAATGGACTTAGAAGCAAAACTGAGAGTTGCTTGGCTGAAGATCAATTCGGATTTAGACTTGGACGATGAGCTAGAGAAGTAGTATAAACACTTAAAATAATAGAACAAAGTAGATTTGACACAAATAGAGTTGCATTTTTTACTTGTACAGATCTGGAAACAGCATTCGATAATTTGGATTAAAAAATATGGCTGATATAATGAAAAGAGTTGAATTAGATTGGAAAGATAGGCGCATTATTCTAAATCTACACAAAAATCAAAAACCATTATAGATATTAACAGATATGAAGCTCGGACTAAAATAAGGCAATCGTGTGGTAAGGATACCCATTATCGCCATATTTATTCAATATATTATAATCACGGTAAATACAATAAATAGGCTAAAAGAAAAGTCAACGGGCCTGACAATCAATGGACAACGGTTACATTGGATAAGGTAAGCCTATGACATAGTCTGTTTGTGGCGAAAATTTTGGAAATTATAATTAAAAATGGACTTAGAAGCAAAATTGAGAGTTGCTTGGCTGAAGATCAATTCGGATTTAGACTTGGACGATGAGCTAGAGAAGTAGTATAAATGGTAGGGAAAACGGACAAGGAATAGCTGAGTTTGCTGGAAGGTGCATTAAAACGAATTAAATAAAAGATCAATATGCCGAAAACAAAAGTAAACAAGGTAAGGAAGAATAGTGCTGTAAAAAGAGATGTAAATCTAAACGGACAACAACTTCAACAAGTATAAATTTCACGTGTTTTGAGAATACTATTACGGCTGACAGTAAATATGGCAAAGATATGAGAAGAGGGCACGCGATGGCAAAGTACTCCTTCCACTGATAAACATTTTTACTTGGACCTGAGAAGCGGTTCATAAAGTCGTACGTATAAAGTGTGATAGTGTATTGAGCGGAAACCTGGACTCAGACCAGATTGTAGATTGTAAATTGTTTAGTGAGTCGCATAGACCTTTAGCGTCGCAGCGCTGCGACCCTAATGGGTCTTTTGTGTATGAATCTAGTTTGTAATAGGTGCCCCAAATGTTCAGACTTTTCATACAGTCTAATATATTTTTGGGGGTTATTTTACCTATTTACTGGGGTCATCCCTCCAAGGTGTTTCAGCCTTTTGCAGAAGTGAGCCATGCAGTCGCATAATAAGTCTTGTGTTGTTTCTGCTGCTTCAGTGCAGTTGTCGCAGTCCGGTTTTCCCATCTTCATAAGGTGATAGCTTACTGGGAAATGTCCTGTGAAAAGGCCCGTGATTACTCTTCGTCGTTCCTGTTTATTTGAGAAAACAGCTCAGACTTCTCTGTTGACATAGTGATAAACCGTTCTGCCTGCCTTAGGCCTAACGTTTTTCTTCAGTATGGCACCATTTGATTCTTCTCCCAAACACCAAGTTCATACCTAACATCGCTTTTTGTTAGTCTACAATACGGCTCTGGACCATAAAGTGGTGTTGTTGCTGACATTTTTGTAAGGCTATCTGTCCCCTTATTTCCTTAAATGCCTTGATGTCCTGGTACCTACATCAAAGTTACTTTGTTGTTAGTGGCCAATTGCTTTAACGATTTTTTGCAGGCCGCGGTCAGTTTCAAGATCTCTGTATTTCTGGGTCTTCTTTGTATGCACTCTTGTGCATACATATGTATAACAACCATTTCTGCTTAAAATATGGTGTAAGTTTTTCCTAGGGACTTAGCGAATCTACAGTTAGGTCTTTTTATTCCCCGCCCTGCTTCTTTATTTGCTCAGACCCGTCTGTATACCATACAGCTGAGTTGTTTGTCAGCATTTTACTGTCTCTATCTGAAGTTTGGCGGCTTTTTATGACCACGTCCAATGGAACTATGAAGTCCAGTTTAGCTGGCAATTGACCTGTTAGTTTGGCAAGTGACTACAAAGCCAAGACTTCTGGTTTGAATTTGTCTGCTTGAAATATTCTTAAGGCACTTAGTGTTGCGCTCTCTTCAGGCATATCTGCAGTGGAGTAATATTCAGAATTACCTCTATTGTAGCTGTAAGGCATGATCCCATAGCTCACGTTATTCCAAGACAGATCGGTATCTGCAATTTGTGCAATTTGTTGTGTGTTGAGGCTTGTTCCGTTTTTGGCTACCATACTATAGATGGATGTGTGACTATGGATTTAACCACAGTTTGGTATAACCAATATAGCCTCCTTAAATTCAGACCCCATGTCTTTTCTACAACTCTACGGCAAGTCCAGGTTGCCATTATGGCTCTCGAAGGAGTTTTTCCAAGTGTGTTCCAGTTCAGATTTTGGTTTAAGAATAGCTCTAAATATATAACTTCGCTGGAAAATTGTATCTGTGTTTTATTCAGAGTGGAAGCTTTTACATTTGATGTTATTCCTTCTGTTCGTGAATAGGACAAGAACTGTCTCATGAGGATTGATATATTTTGCCTCTTTGTCTCACACCAGTTCCATACCATATTTGGGGATGTTTCATTAGGCTGATTATAATACCATGCTTGCCCTTAACTGTTATGACTATATCATATGCGTATCCTTGGGCTAGAAATCCTGTTCCGTTTAATATTAGATTTCTGAAATGCGGATTCAAAGAAAAATGTCAAAGACACAATGCAACTATAGAATGACGAATTAAAGTGTGCTATAAACAAAATTTTACCAACTTCAAAATAGACACTGAAAAGCGAAAAATAACTGCATTACAGGTTTAATTCAAAATACAAAAATTAATTTAAATGGAATATTATTATATGCGCTACCTACTTATCTGTTTGAAGTCGGTGCCAAGTCCATTAGGTAGTAGGTAGATAGGCTCACTTCCGACATATCGCAAGTTTCTCCGCACACGCGATGGAATGCGTGAGCGTGGGTTGGTCTTTGATCATTAACAACATATTTAGGTATTTCATTAGAATTATGATTGGTTATTAATTAAGCTGTTTATATTGCTAAGTACTATTGTGCTTCGGGATTGGCATCGACTTTAAACAGATAAGTAGGAAGCGCATTTAATAATATTTCATTTAAATTCATTTTTGTCTTTTGAATTAAACCTCTAACTCAGTAATCTTTTGCTTTCTAGTGCCTATTTTGAAGTGGGTTTAATTTTTTAAGTTTATTAATTTTAACGTAGTGAGTACGGTATTAGAAAACTGCTATAATACAATCAAAGTGCCGTATTACAATATAACTTTAAGTTACATAGATTATAAAAGGATTTCCCTCGATTACCTTGAGATCCCATAATCAGATCTTGACTTGAAAATGGGACTATCTCAGGAGTATACCTCTTCGAACAAAATTTTCTTTTTAAAATTGGTCTACAATTGACGAAATTATCGGTGAACATGCATTAACATTTTTTTTAGAATTTCCCCCGATTTCCCGGAGTGCCATCATCAGATCCTGACTTAGTGAAAAAGAGAACACCTCAGGAGTATACCCTTAAAAAAAGATTTTTTAAATATTTGTCCACAATCGATGAAAATATCGGTGAACGTACATAAAAAAAATACATACAGACGAACATAGAACCTCGTACTTTTTTGAAGTCGGTTAAAAAAGAGGTAAGAGAAGAGAGATGCTGGCTTAAAGAAATCAAGAGGAGCAAAGCAATATTTATTGTACATATTCTGAGACATATATTTTAAAAATAATAGAACCTACATTACAGCATTTTTTTCAAATACCTGACAAACGTTTCACTAACAAATTTAGCGTCATCAGAGGATGAAAAATCTAAACTACTTACAACTAATCATCACCTTTTATACTAAGTCTTAGGTAAAGACCGATACTGAGAGGGAGACGAAATCGGAGGCAAACTTCCTGTGTATTATACTTTAATTGCGGAAGTTCAAAAACGTCGTCCGGCAATTAAAGTGCAATACACAAAAAAATTGCCCGCGATTTCGTCTCCCTCTCGGTATCGGTATTTACCTAAGACCCAGAATAAAAGGTGATGTTTACTTGTAAGTAGTTTAGAATTTTTCATCCTCTGATCACGCTAACTTTGTTAGTGAAACGATCGTCAGGCCTTTAAAAAGATGTTTTGAGGTGATTTAAGTTCCCCAAATGCACTTATCAGTGCTCATCACAGGTTACAATTTTCACTTAGTTTAGAAAATAAGAGAAGAGGTTGACCGGGGAGAAAACCTGGCATATTTAATGAAGTGTGGAAGCTAAAATGAAATGAAGGGGGCTGCTGGAGACAGGGAAAGATCGTTGCGACGACAGGGCGACATCACCGTAAGACTGTGATGATTATACTGTCAAAATTAATTTAGCTTAATGTTAATGTAGCTTTAGCAACCTTAATTTATAAATAACAGAGCCCTGGCTGGCATCTTAATATGGAAACTTAGGTGCTTACAACTGAAGAAACAGAAAAAGTTTGAGACGCAGCAATGGTAGGTATTTTCATTAAATTGTTCAAATTTAAATAATGCAATTTTCTACAAATCTAGAAAGTTAAATTTTGGTATGTAGAAAGGTCTTTCCCAAGGCAGCATATCCACCAAATTTTATCAAAATGGCTTTGTAATTTTTGGAGATAAAAATTGTTTTCGAAAGGAAACTAAAAAATGTCCCGGAAAACCTTGACCGATATTCCTGGCTAACGAACCCCTCAAAGCCAATAATGAAATAAAGATTCTTGCTGCGTTATATACATACATACATACATATATATATATATATATATATATATATATATATATATATATATATATATATATATATATATATATATATATATATATATATATATATATATATATATATATATATTGAAACTGGCCCCTAGTTCTCGCTTATTTTTTTTTTTTGCAAAATCCCACCATCGATACTTCGCTAATAGTGAGGGTTTTTATTTATAAAAATTCATTAAGAATATGTAATTTTTGTTGATACTTACGTTTTAGTTTACCAATAGAAGTAGCGCTAAAGACCATAGTCATAATAAACAATGGCAAAATTACAACACCCAGGAAAATGCGTATCCATTTTATGTAGTAACTTTCGGTCAAATGCCAAGACAAGTAAACCTACAATATAAAGGCTACATTAAAAAGGCATTGTAATTGAAAAAGCTCTTGTTAATGAAACTAAAAGGATTTTGTATGTTATTTAATTTCTGTTTTGTTTCTTAGTCTTCCCTGTGTCTCAAAGAAGATAACGTTTTTCCTTCACAAGCTTTCGGGAGAGCTATAATCCAGTTTTCATTTAAGTAGAGACCAACATTTTTGTTGGAAAAATTGTCTGAAAGATACTATTCAACTTATTTACTCAAGAAATAGTACAAAGTTTTAACAAAATTACACACATAAACACACACACACACACACACGCACACAATATATACAGTGCGTTTCAAAACTAAGGAGTAAATCCAGTTTCCTGTTGTTAGTAATTTTTAAAAGAAATGATTAAATGGGTCAACTTAGCCTTTTTAATGCCACTGTCTTAAACAATAATCTTTTTTTCACACGCCAACCCCATTGGGAAGGTAACTACCCTTACAGTCTTTTAATGGAAAGTGTGATATACCTCTTTAAAAATAATTAATTCTCTATTTGGGGTTGTCAAATATTTTTAGGTTAATAATGCCCGAAAAAATTGATGATTTTCAAGTAGCAAAAATTAAATTGGTTTTCTTCGTTAATAATGTCTTCCACATCGTCACAACGTGTGAAAGTTTTAAAAAAAATTTTTCGCTTAAACGTCGTAAAAAGGGTCAAAACATATAGAAAACATGATTTGGAATTTTTTTATGTCTGTTAGTCTGTATGTCTGACTATTTTTAGCCACGATAACTTTAGAACAAATTGAGATATCGTCTTCAAATTTGGTATACAATTAGCACCCGACAAATAACGGTTTGGATTGAGGGTAGGTGATGAATGGGGGGTGATTTGGTGAAAATTTACATTCTTTGGTTAAAACTCGATTAATATAACGTTTAAGGGTTTGTTTATTAGAAAACTTTCAATTTCATAAAGCATCTGGTATTCTGTGCTGAAATTAAATTAGAGGTTGAATTTGTGGGGGTGGAATATCGGTGACAGAAATTTATTTATTTTTGTTAAAACGGGGTAAAAAGTCTTAGAAAAAAACTTGATTCTGCAACGAATTTTTTTTTGTCTGTCGGTCGGTCAGTCTGTCGGCCTGTATATGTCTGTCTGATAGTGCGCGCAATAACTTTCGAACGAATTGAGATATAATCTTCAAATTTGGTACACAGTGAGCACTCGAAAAACTAACGGTTCGGGTTGTTTTTAGATAAAATCTCTCTAGGGGGTAGGGGATGAATGGGGGGTGATTTCGTGAAAAATTACATTTTTTTGTTAAAAGTCGAGTAATATTAGGGTTTGTTTATTAGAAAACTTTCAATTTCATCAAACATCTGGTATACTGTGCAGAAATTAAAATAGGGGTTATGTGTGGGGGTGGAATATCGGTGATAGAAAATTCGACATTTTTTTTTGCTAAAACGGCGTAAAAAGTCTCAAAACATATATAAAACTGGATTCTGGAATAAAAATTTTTTCTCTGTAGATCTGTCGGCCTATACGTCTGTCTGTTAGTAGGCGTAATAACTTTCGAAGTAATTGATATATCGTCTTCAAATTTGGTATCCAATTAGCATCCGACAAAGCAACGCTTCGAATTGTTTTAGGGGATAGATGAGGGGTTATTTGGTTAAAATTAATATTTTTTGTTAAAACTCGGGTAATATAACGTTTCAGACATTTAAGAGTACAGGAATATGAATATTTTGTTTGTAGTGAAGTCATGGACCCTAAATTCGTTTCCTGAAATGTCTTTCTGGGGAGAGTAAATTATCGCAGCTATGTGGAAGTTATGATTCAATTTGCAGCACTATTTTAATCAAAAAGGAAACAGCGACGCAAGTCAACTTTAATTTTGAACATGTGGTGTTAAACCCAATGTTTGGTTTCGAAAATTGCCATTTGTTATCAACGAGTGAAGATTGTAGCCTGTGATGAGCACTGGTAGTTACAATTTGGAGAACCCAATTCATCACAATTGAGTTGTCAGACCTGACGATCGTTTCGCTAACAAAGTTAGCATTCTCAGAGGGAATGAATTACCTGTTTATTTATCCCTCTGATGACGTTAACTTTGTTGAAACGATCGTCAGCCCTAATAGTAATAACAATAATAATAATAAAAATAAAAATAATAATAATAATAACACATTTATGTCGGCATACATTCTATATATTTTATATTACATTAGTTAATTAAATTCCTAATTAGAATGCGGCGGACGAAAGGCTTACAGTTCAGATGTTCGGTGTAAACATGGAACTCTGTTCTTCCACTGGCGCCTTACAAAAATATATTGTGATCCCGCAGTAGAACACAAACCAAGCAGCACACAAAATTAACAAAATTCATTAACACGCAAGCTTAAAGTTAAGTTTGTCCTTCAAACGGGATTTGCTTAAAATAATCTCTAAATGTGCGAACAGACCTGTCAGAGCTGACCACAGCAGAGGCGCCTAGGAGAGACGCAATCATATATGAAAAAGACCTGTTGAACAACTCTATTATGTTTGGGAATAAGTAGTAACGTTTTACGACGGATATTCAAATTGTGAACATACGTTCGAAATGTCAGACGATTATGTAGATAGCGAGGTGCTCCGGCCGTTATTATTGTATAATAGAAACATAGGATAGGTAAAATTCGTCTATTATACATATTGAACCAACCGACCTGTGCTAACCTATTTGATATTTGTTGACGACGTTTCACACCATAGATTAACCGAAGGCATGAATTTTGAAGCGTCTGAATCTTCCGAGTACAAATGCTGTCAAGTCAGGGTCCATAAATAACGTCACAATGGTCTAATTGTGACAGAACAAGACTATCGCATAATAATAATTTAAGATCTTTATCAAAACTGTGTCTCTGTGTATAAATTAGTTTTAGGACATAGGAGCATTTTTTAAAGCTATTGAGATATGATTCCTGAGACGCAAATCTGACTCTACGAGTCACCCCAATCTCCTAGCTACTCGCCTAACAGGGAGAAAAGCGCAATACACTTCCAGACGGACTTTTTCCATCACACCCTCTCCAAGACTAAAAACAATGACAGGATTTTTTTTATTATTTATTAATAATGAATGTTTTCCAGAACTTTGAACTAGAGAGTCTAGATCGTTGTTTATCAAACCAATACTTTCAACCAAATCTTTTTATTTGAATGCACTGTAAAGTTGCGTATCATCTGCGTAGAGGTGGTAGTTACAAATTTTGATAAAATGAAATAAATTTGAAGTATATATAGTAAAAAGTAGTGGTTTAAGCATGCTTCCCTGTGGAACTCATTTCAAAACAGTTACAAATTGAGAAGTGGAGCTTCCCAAGACTACCTTCTCCAGCCCAGCCGCTAAAAATGACGATACCAATATCAAGGCAGTCTGACTGAACCCAGAATAATGAAGAATTGTTTTCAGCATTTCGTGATTGGCCATATCAAATGGTTTAGTATTATAGTCTAGCAATATTAATACACAAATGTTGTCACTATCCATCGCCCTAAGGATATCATCAGTTACCTCAGCCAACGCCGTTGCACACCCATACCACAATCTGAATCCAGACTGTTTAAGAGGTAAGCTATTATTGTCTCCCACAAATTATCTAATCTAGCGCTCCAGTGTTCTCTTCAATATCTTCGAAAATACTGGCAGTATACTGACCGACCTAGACGGATAAAAATCATGAGGTTTGCCCACTTTCGGCCTAGGAAGAACATTAGCCTGTTTCCAAGCTGCAGGAAAATATGATGTCAGAAATTCATTAATAATGTGAGTTATATACGGCAACATATGAGGACAGCACAACTGTGCTAAAATGCGCTGATCCTATCCACTCCTACCGACTTCGTCTCGATATTCTTTATGATATTAAAAAAACTTCAAAGAAAACCAAAGAAAATTCAAACAAAGCACTGATGCCCAATCGAACCTTGTTCTTATAAAAGTTAAGAGTATTTACCTCGGGTTGGTCTTCGTTATTGCCAGTGGCACTGAAATAAACATTAATATCATCCACATTGAATTTACTTTCCAAAACAACTCTTTTATTATTTACGATGTTCAGTTTTTAAAGTTTTTGCCATTTTTCCCTTGATGAGCAGTTCTGAAGACTGTTAGATAAATATGCTTTCGTTTTAGATCTTATCTTATTAGTAAAGTGACGTAGCTCTTTATAATAAAGC